>KV455093.1:0-56550 GCA_001662575.1 Pseudogymnoascus sp. 23342-1-I1
CTACGCTTGTCCTACCCCTTTAATACTAGAATCAGGTCTGTCTTAGTTATCTTACCTTATTGCCCATTACCTAACCTATAACCCCTTTATATTAACTCTAACTAAGGAGGCATCCTTACACTACCCCTGTAAGGACACAGGGCACCGTATCACGAGAAGTTGCATATGGGAGTGCGAGTCGGATAGGAGTCGGTGCAATCCTATAGGTCTACTACGAAGGATACAAAAAAGATGAAGGGGGAGCTTAAGGCTTCCTACCCCTTTGATATCCGTAACAGGTCCGGCTCGGCTAGTCCTTAGCGTTCCTTAGAGCCGCTACTGTTTAGGCTCCGAATCCATTCCGACACTAGAACTCCTATGCTGCCCTACTACAGTGTCGCCTATCGCGCGTCGCCTCAGGTCCGAATGTGCCCCGTGTAAGGAGGCATCCTTACAACCCCCCTCCTAAGAGAGTGCTTTGTCTATAATGCACGTTATTATCTAGTCTAGGTTTAGGTTACTATGATCATGTAGTCATGTAGTTACGCTCTCTATAAAGTAGTTATAGTAGATACCCCTTAGAGGGGATGTAGGGTCACTACCTTAATAGAATCCTAAGGCTATGTTGTCTATTCTATAAGAACAAGACGATCTAGTTCATTACTCTAGCGCTACTCTAGATCGTAGGTAGATAGTTCTTAGACTATGTTTTAATAATTACTATGCTATTTATAAGGATGCCTCCTTAGTTAAGGTTAATATAAAGGGGTTGTGGATTAGGTAATAGGCGATAAGGCAGGATAACTAAGACGGACCTGATTCTAGTATTAAAGGGGTAGGACAAGCATAGTTCCCCCTTTATCTTTTTTATATCCTTTATAGTAGACCTATAGGATTATACCAACTCCTATCTAACTTGCACTCCTATATGTAACTTCTTATAATATAGTGCCCTATGTCCTTACACTATTAACTTTTAAGAACTATAAGGTAGCTATAGAATTAAGGGGTTAACTTGTTCTATATGTAGCAAAACCATTCTAACTTAGTGACGTGTCCTATGATCATAGCACTCTAGAAACATGCCTTAAACTCTAAGAAGGTTTCTATTACATGTCCTTCCTCTCTTATGTATAGGTTATTAAAGAGGTTCTAGGCCTACTCCGTCTTGTTACTAGTAAGGAAGTAGGACCCTAATAGATCTATTATCTTGTTAGCACTCTAAAACCTATGTGTATTAGATAAGTATTAAGGTTCTAGGTATGTCTTTACTAGGCTAGTAGTTGTGCCCTATATTAACGCTCTTCTTAAGACGTTTATAAGGTAGTAGTCTTTATTAACTAGGAGCTAGTCTTAAATCAAGGCGCTCTACTATAAGAAAGTGTAATCTACACTATTACTTAATGGTATAATCCTCTTAGAGATTGTAGATTTCTTATAGTAATATAAAGGGTCTTTAGAGGGTATTTGTAATGTTAATTAGGTTAAGGGGGAGCAAGTGCTCTAGAAGGGTGGTAAGCATATAGTCCTAGGCGTGTTTTACATAAGGCGTGCACGTTACTCTATGGCTTTAACTATAGGTACTAGGGTGTCCTCTAGTGTAGGTAGGATTCTTGTTTAACCTACTACTAGAGTCGTAAGTAACTCCTTAACCTCTAGCATCTAGGTCTTAAGGACTACCATTTGATTTAGTATATCTTTAGTAAGTAGAGTAGTTTAGGTAATAGCTACTATCTATCTAGTAACTCTAGATGGTTAGCCATTATTATTAAGTATACTACTAGGTGTTAAGTTCTTTAACATAGTAGTTTAAAGGGGTGTTAGAGTTAATTTAGAACTAATAGAGAAGTATTAAGTTATAGTTAATATAAAGGGAGGGAAGTATTAAGTTATAATTAATATAAAGGGGAAAAGTTTAATTTCTAAGTAGCTTATAGCTATTAACACTCTTGTTTATAATTACCTTTATGTTATAAGGGGGTTGTTATAAATCTTAAATCTAAATTAACACTAACGCGTTAATGACTATACTAGCTACTCCTATAGGATTAAACCCTAATCTACTAGTTATCTATAAGATCTTAGGAATTATAACTATTTAAAGTCATTAGGTCTTTACTCTAAAATGGCACTAAGTTGTAGTTAGTAGTGTGTTAGTAGTTCTCTTAAGTCGTTTAGGTATAGGATATTATTTAAGAACAGCCATCCCTAGTAAGCATGATCTTTTTTATATAATATAAGGATATAAGGCACTATATTATAAGAAGTAGCATATAAGAGTATAAGTTAAATAGGAGTTAGTGTAATCTTATAGGTCTACTATAAAGGATATAAAAAAGATAAAGGGGGAACTACACTCATCCTACCCCTTTAATACTAGAATTAGGTCTATCTTAGTTATCCTACCTTATTACCTATTACCTAACCTATAACCCCTTTATATTAACTCTAACTAAGGAGGTATCCTTACACTACTAAGAGGAGTAAGGTACTTTAGCAAGTATAGTAAAGAATATAGAAGAAGTATAAGAGCTCTTAGCTTATATTCCTTAACGAGTCTATAGTAAATAAGAGGATAGGTGATAGAAAGTTTAGCTAGTCTCTTATTAGACTTAACTATAAAGTATTTAGACCTATTAAACAGTCTATAAGATAAAGTGTTCTACTAGCATTAAGACATAAAGGATATCTACTATATAATACACTAAGGATCTATTACCTCTAAGATCTTCCTTAAATTTATAAAGGGATCTGTTCTTCCTTTATACTCTACTTATCTAGGCCTTAGATCTATCCTTATTCTTAATAACGTGACTATCTATTATAGCAACTAACTTTAAGAGCTTTATAAGGAGAGAGGAGTACTACTTAAATTTCTTCCTTTATACTCTTTAGACTATAACTTAATTAAGGTAACGTTTAAGGACCTAAAGACATAGTTAAAGAGGAATTATACACTTATAAACAATTTTAAAAGCTTTAAAGAGTACTTAAACTTTATAATTAAGTAGTTAGACACTAGGAATATAAGAGGGCATTTTAGAGATACTAGATATATAGTATAACTTATAACATATTCTATATTATAATATTACTACT
The DNA here is from genome assembly GCA_001662575.1 of Pseudogymnoascus sp. 23342-1-I1. Taxonomy (NCBI): domain Eukaryota; kingdom Fungi; phylum Ascomycota; class Leotiomycetes; order Thelebolales; family Thelebolaceae; genus Pseudogymnoascus; species Pseudogymnoascus sp. 23342-1-I1. The sequence continues at coordinate 3,079 of KV455093.1, forward strand.
ACTACTACCTTAACTCTATAGCTAGGTATTCTTAAACTCTAAGATCTTACTTTTAATTATTACTAACATGCTAATCTTAAAGCTATAGCTCTTAACCTAGGTAGTCTTTATTATACCCTTTCTATCTTACTACTCTTATAGAGTATTAACCTCTTACTTATCCTTAACTAACTACTTCTTTACCTATTAAAGGATCTCTTATTTATGCTTATTATCATTACCTAGCTAAAGTAGTAGCTAGTTAAAAAACTACTCTAGAATAATCTAAGGGTTAGTAGATGTTTAAATAAGGTTAAAAGGCATAATGATCTAACTAGCTAGTGTTAGTATTAGTAGCATTAATCCTAGGATAGAAGAAGGTATATAAGGTAATAGCTATTTATAATGTTAGAGTTAAGTAATAAGTAAGATGTTTAGTAATAAGGTAGTAACTCTAGTTAGGTCTTTAGTCTTTATTAACTCTACTTACTTCTTTCTTATCTTATAGCTCTTCTCTCTTACTAGAGTAACAATAATAGCATTTAATAGCTTATCTATAGTTACTTATTTATCTTAAATCTCTTAAAACCATTGTTAGAATAAGTATCTTATAATAAGAAAATAGTTTATAGTAATGTTAGGACCATTTATCTTACTTAAGTACTATTACGTCTTCCCCTTATTATAGTACTAAGAATTCTTATAAGGCTAGTAATTACTAATTAAACTTATATAGTTTCCTACCCTTTCCTTTAACTTAAGGACATTTAAGAGAGTAGCTTCTTATTAATATGTTAAGGTTATATAATAACTCTATTAACCTTATTAGCTCTACTAGGTCTAAAGGGTACTTAGTAGTAACTCTAAAGGCTTAATCTCTTTAATAGAGAGCTAAATTTAAAGCTAGTATAATCTATTTAGTATATAGTAATGCTACTTAGTAAGAACATTAATGATAAAGAGGAGATTAGTTAGTATTTTTAACTTTTATAAGATCTTGTTAACACTATAGTAATGCTTATATAAAGTGATAGCTTATAATCTAATAACTTTAAAGGTCTTTAGAAGGAGATCTATAAGTAGTATATCTTTCTACTAATAGATTATTATTAACGAGATAAGAGAGGGATTAAGGACTTAAGATCACGTTCCTAGTAGATGTTCCTTCTTACATAAAGCTTGCTATATGCTTATAAACCTTAGTGTCTCTTCCTTAGCTTCCTCCTCCTTAGCTTCCTCTTCCTTAGCTTCCTCCTCTTTAGCTTCCTCCTCCTTAGCTTCCTCCTTAGCGTCCTTAGTTTCGTCTAGTTCGTCTTGCTCCACGTCTAATATAACAACCACTAAGCTTAAAGGTGAGGTTGGGGTTCTTAAAGACAGGCGAGGTTTTAGTATACTCTTTCGCCTCTTTTGTCGCTCTGTTAGTATAGGAGTAGTAGCTAACTAGGCGCGCTTTTGTGTAGATGGCTTTAGTGTATAGCTAGAGGTCCTGGTAGAGGCATTAGACGATAGCAGAGGAGCTATTTTGTTCTTTAAAACGACTATATGAGATATTAGATAAGTAACATCAACTTCTTCAAGAAGATCACACTAACCTGGTGTTTATGGTGGTTTCAATCGCATTCATGCTCTTCTTTCCAAAAGTTGGGTGCGGAGCGATGGGCGGCGTTACAGCCGGCCCGGCGTCTCAACCTTTTTGCAAGGAACTGTAGTGGAGGAGCTGCTGCTGCCTTGAGAATTCCTGCTAAACCAGGCCAAAATCCCGGAATTCCCCGGCGCACCCCCGATTTCCAACAAACACACGAGCCCATCTTTCTACAACTCTAGCAACTCTCCCTAGTCTAGTTCCGATAACCCATTTCAGTATGGAGGGAGATGATGCTGAGACCACAGGTGCAGTAACACCTGCCGGTGGGAGGGCTGTGAGTCCTCATGTTACAATGCCATTGATAAAACACTGACGTATATAACTCCAGTGTGACACATGTCGCGCAAGAAAAGTTAGTTTCTTATTATGTCGATTTTATTCCTTAGTCTAATGCATTTAGATCCGATGTGACAGAAATTCGCCCTGCTCAAACTGCCAACTTTCTAAAATTTCGTGTCGATTTTCTCCCAAAGCCAGTGAGCACCGACAGAGAATTCTCATTTCTAGCCGCTAGTGAGTTAACGTGACTAAATTTTATTATCATGTTAACAATGCAAGTGAAAAGCAGGTAGGGAGCATAGAGGAACGTCTCGTTGGGATCGAGAATTCCCTACGAACACTCGTGTTGGAGACTCAGCATCGGGCGCAACAGAATACGGACGCTGCCTACCCCCCTACGGCTGCATCCAAGGTTCCACAGAAGATGGCACCGCAGCCTCTACGCGAGGACTCACCTAGATCTGACACCGAGGAGAATTTTGAGGGCGATACCTCACTCCTAGCCCATTCACTACATGCGAAGGGAGTTTTTGAGAAACTAAGTTTGAGATCTTTGGCAGCCCCAAGCCCAAGGCTGGACGCTGCCATCATATCACTCCAAAAGACTCTCAAGTCTGAGAACGAACCGGGAGAATTTTATGATATGCGATTCCCTTCCCATGGGGAGACAGCAGACAGCTCGGAGATGCCCCCTATGGAAGCTGTCCTAGACGTGTTGCGTGCTGCCAAAGGTGAGACTCGACAATGACTGATGAAAACAAATCTAATTTCTGTATCTCTAGAGAAGATATCTCGGATGTTCCTAGAGTGGCCAATTTTCTCAGAGGATGATTTCACTGATAAGTGTCGGAATCTGTATTTTTGTACTACCGGCTATTCACCCGCACATTTTATCATTGTGAATTCGGGCCTCTACTTTCTTTTCGCTGAACAAAGCGACACGGCACCTGAGCATAAGGTAGCTGAGCTACGGCGATATGCTTCGATTTGTCGATCCAACTTTTTACGAGCCTTGGAAAAGCTTCATTTGCTTATTACTCCCTCGCTGGAGGCTTGCCAGGCTCTACTTTTAGGGGTAATTGGCCCCTTTGACTTCAAATATTAAACATGCGCTAACATATTTAGGCGTTTTTTGCAGCCGAGTTCGCGAAGCCATCTCTTTGTCTACGTCTGACTTCTACTGCTGCTCAGATGTGCCAGGATTTAGGCTATCATCGACTTCCAGCCAATGAAGTCGAAACCGAACAACTACGTAACAAGAAGATTCTTTTTTGGGGCGTACATGCTTTGGATAAAGCCTTGTCAACACGGATCGGCAGGACTTCAATTCTTCAAGACTGTGATATCTCCACGGGTCCTCCAGCATATCCTAGTAACCCTGCGTTCAATTCCTGGCATGAGATATCATTATCCTGGATAGTGTTTGCTAAATTCCAGGGCAGAGTATTCTCAGAACTCTACACTGTTTCTGCTCTATCGCTACCTCCAGCCACAAGGGAAGGCTATGCTCGTAAGCTTGCTGCTGAACTTCACGACTGGCGAAAAAACAATGCCCAAGTTTGTCATAATCCCATCACAAAGTTTTCATGCATAGCGTTAATCGTGATTAGATTCCCTTTTGCGATCATTTATACCCGGAAGACTTTCAAATGGCCCTGGATTCGCTTGAAATTGTTTGTTACAGTGTTTTGACCATCATATACCGAGCTATCCCTCCATCCCCCAATGATGGTACTCAGATCTTTTACACTGAGTGCGTTGTGTCTGCTAGAAAGGCTCTGGAACTTCATCAAGTGGCGGCTACCCGATTTAGAGCAAGTGATAAAATATGGAATGGCTACATTCATTGGTAAGTTCCTTGCAGAAGCCCCTTTACTTCAGCGATTATATGTTGATATTGTCGCTAACACCGCATAGGACTTTATTATATAGCCCGTTTGCACCATTTATGGTCGTATTTTGCGAAGCCATCGCAACTTTCAACTTTACCGATCTTCACAACCTCGGGGAGTTCGTCTCGTCAATTCAACCAAATACTGGAGATTCTGAAGCAGCAGTGCGCCTATACAATCTCTGCTCCGCATTCTATGAGGTGGCTCGGGTATATTTTGCGGAATCGTCTGCTTCAACCCCAGCATCTGGCCTTGATAGTACAGCGACTGTCCCTCACATTCCCCAATTGTCACAAGGTCTGTCAGAGCAAGGTAGTAATTTCGGCCAGAGTTATAGAAATGCTCAACAACCACCTGGGAACTTTGCTTTGACTCCCGACACCAACTTTCTTGGAAACTTGCCCGAGGATGACGCGTTCATGACCTGGCCCGCAGAAAATTGGTTTCTGCCTGATCAATATATGATGGGACTTTTCGATGGAAATAGCTGAAGTCGGCATATGTGGTTGCCGCACTACGATAATTCCCGGGAATAAACCTTAACCCACTTTTAGTGCTTACAAAAAACACAATCACTATGAAAGAATTTGAATTTGGTTAGGTGGAGCTTGAGGTTGGTGGGGAATATGGTAATCGGTGCTCTCGGGATGCGCGGCGTTCAAGTCCTCGGAGTCCTAGGACACCGAGCGCCAAGGAAATGCCCTTTTGTCCAATAGGGTGACGACCCACCAACTTGGCGCGGGCTGAGACAACTTATCAACACCTCAAGTATTGTCATATATTTTGATTCTGTACAAAACACACAGAAAACTACCGTTTAAAGGCTTCATCATGGGCACCCAAGATGAAAGCCCCATTGCGGAGAAGGAGGTTGAAGTAGTGAATATTGCCAGCGAAAATGCTGGCGGTTTTGGTGACTATTTGGTGAGAAATATGAGAAATTTGACAAATATGTGCTAATATATACTGATAGAAGATATTCCGATACGCTGATCGCTGGGATTGGATACTAAATGCCATCTCACTCTGTGGTTCAATTGCTGCGGGCACGACAATGCCCCTGATGACAGTGGTATTTGGAAGGTTCACTAAGACCTTCAACGAATTCTCCCAAGGACTGGTATCAACCAGCAAATATCAGGAAGAAACCCATAAGTATATGCTATTGTTTGTCTACCTCTTTGTTGCGAAATTGGTCCTTACCTATGCGGCAACAACTTGTATTACTATTTCCGGCATGCGAACAACGCGAGCCATACGACAGGCATTTCTAGATCATCTCCTACGTTTGGAAATCTGGCATTTCGACACTGCGAGCAACGGAGCTGCTGCAACTCAGGTCACCACCAATGGCAACCGCATTAATCAAGGTATTGCCGAGAAGCTTGGCCTAGTTGTGCAGTGTACTGCGATGTTTTTTTCCGCTTTTATCATCGCCCTTGCTGTTCAATGGAAGCTGGCATTAATCACCATGGCGATAATTCCTGTCATCTTCATTGTCGTTGGTATCACAGTCGCAATCGATGCAACATTGGAGAGCCGAGTTGTCCGCATCTATTCACAGGGCTCAGTACTTGTTCAAGAGACCATCTCTTCAATCAAAACAATACACGCGTTCTGGGCCCAAGAGAAAATGGCCGAGAAGTACGAGACGTTCCTCCAAAAGGCTCACATAGAAGGAAGCAAAAAATCGGCAAACTATGGTATTATGTTTTCGGTGGAGTACTTTTGTGTTTATGCGGGGACTGCTCTTGCTTTCTGGCAGGGACACCGAATGTTTCAGAGCGGAGAAATTGGTAACGTCGGGACAGTCTTCACGTGAGTCACTGTCGACACAGCATTTATGAATAGATATTGATATGCGAAATCTAGGGTTGAGATGGCTGTTCTAATGGCAGCAACATCGATGTCTCTTCTTGCGCCCCAGTTCACTGCGCTAAGCGGTGCAGCTGCAGCTGCAGCTGAATTGTTCCAAATCATGGAGAAACCTTCACAGTTAGACCCTTTAGATCCATCTGGGCAGAAACCTTCTACATGTGAAGGAAGCATCAGCATTCGCAATATCGACTTCGCATATCCGTCAAGGCCATCAGCGCAGGTGCTCCAAGGCTTTAGCATTGACATCCCTGCTGGGAAGACCACTGCTCTCGTTGGTGCTAGTGGGTCTGGAAAGAGTACTTTAATTGGCCTCCTAGAGCGCTGGTACGAGCCACCACACGGAAGTATCACCTTAGATGGTGTTATGCTATCAGAGTATAATGTGAAATGGCTTCGAAGCAATATCAGGCTTGTGCAACAGGTAGCAGCCCCGCGAATTTAGGAGATATTTGAGCTAACAAATTTTACAGGAACCAGTATTGTTCAAAGGCAGTGTATTTGAGAACGTTGCTAAAGGTCTTGTTGAGTCCCAACTCTCCTTGACTTATGAGCAGAAAATGGAGTTGGTCCAAAAAGCATGCACGTCTAGCAATGCAGATGATTTCATCCAACAGTTACCACAGGTATGTCGGGTTTATACCTCTAAAACTTAGCTAACATCTATTTAAAGGGATATCACACCCAAGTAGGCGAACGTGCCAGTCGGCTGAGTGGTGGCCAGAAGCAGCGGATCGCCATTGCTAGGAGTATCATTTCCGACCCAAAGATTCTACTACTGGATGAAGCTACCAGTGCACTGGATCCCAAAGCCGAGAGAATTGTTCAAGATGCCCTTGATCGAGTTTCGAAAGAAAGAACGACGATTGTTATCGCTCACCGATTATCGACAGTCATGAATGCCGATAACATTGCCGTCATGTCGGAAGGGAAGATTGTAGAAATGGGCACCCACGAAGATTTGATCAAGCTAGATGGGCGGTATTCAGCACTAGTGCGTGCTCAGGACCTTGGAGGGAAACAGGAAAAAGCGTCTAGACACAACGAACACCCAGACTCTGGAGACGACGACGAAAAGGAGCTCGAAGTTATGCGCACGAAGACGAGACAGGACCTGGAAAACGGAATCGATCTTTCACAGCCTGAAAAGGGGGAAACTCTAGGCTATTCGCTCATCCGTTGTCTCTTCATCATGTTTTCTGAACAGCGCCAGCTTTACCCGGCCCTCTTCATTTCCGTTCTTGCATGTCTGGTTGGTGGCGGTACTTACCCGGCCCAAGCAATATTATTCTCTCGCGTGCTCAATGTCTTCACTCTGGAGGGCCCCGAGGCAACAGATGAGGCTAACTTCTGGGCCCTCATGTTCTTCATCGTTGCGATTGCTAATCTTGTTGCATACTTTGTACTGGGCTGGCTCTGCAATGTCATTGGGCAAGATGTCACCCATCGGTATCGCTACGAGATGTTCACCAGATTGCTCAGCCTCGATATGGACTTCTTCGATCGCCCTCACAATACATCTGGAGCGCTAACATCGAAACTCTCAGCCATGCCGACGCAGCTAATGGAATTAATGTCAATGAACGTCTTCCTCATTCTAATAATTCTTGTCAACATTGTGTCTAGTAGTATCCTGGCTCTGGCATATGGTTGGAAACTATCCTTAGTCGTACTCTTTGGCGGTTTAGTACCATTGGTTCTCGCGGGCTACGTACGGATCAGACTCGAGACTGCGCTGGATACCGAGAACGGAGACCGCTTTGCTGAGAGTGCTGGACTGGCCAGCGAGGCGGTACTTTCCATCCGCACTGTTGCTTCTCTCACCTTGGAGGCAGATGTTCTGAATGAATTCTCTAGGATGCTGAACAAAATTGTGGTGAGGTCGATTCGGAAGATACTTTGGACGATGATGTGGTTCTCCGTGTCCCAGTCACTTGACTTTTTAGTTATGGCGTTAGGTTTCTGGTACGGCTCTCGGCTTCTTGTCTCGGGAGAGTATACTGCCACCCAGTTCTATATCATTTTTATTGGGGTATTGTTTGCTGGGCAAGCGGCTGGTCAATTCTTTGGATGGACAAGTAGTCTTACCAAGGCTGTGGGTGCAGCTAATTACATACTCTGGCTAAGGAGCCTAGAGCCTGTTATTACTGAGAACAAGGACAATAAGGATATCGGACCCGATGGCGATGAGGACATCAACTTTGAACGTGTTGATTTCAAATATCCTCAAGCGGAGAACTCACGTGTTTTACGAGATATCTCTATGACAGTAAGTTAGAACTACGGGTTCCCTCTTTGATGCTAACTCAAGTTATAGATCACATCTGGACAATTTGTCGCATTTGTAGGCGCTTCAGGATGCGGGAAATCGACCATCATCTCCCTCCTAGAACGATACTACGATCCTACATCTGGCCACATCCGCCTCGGCAAACAGAATATCTCAACCCTATCACCCCGTCTCTACCGCGCACACCTCTCCCTGGTCCAGCAAGAACCAACTTTATACGAAGGCTCTGTTTTTGACAACATCACGCTTGGGCTCCCAACTACCCCATCCACCGACACAGTCCTCAACGCATGCCGGCAGGCAAACGCGCTCGACTTCGTGCAATCACTTCCCGAAGGCCTTAGCACTTCTTGTGGTGCAAGGGGTACCCAGTTCTCTGGTGGTCAGAGACAACGTATCGCCATTGCTCGCGCCCTCATTCGTGACCCGCGTATCTTGCTTCTCGATGAAGCGACATCCGCACTTGATACCCAGAGTGAAAGATTGGTTCAGGATGCTCTGAGGGATGCTGCAAAGGCTGGTGGCAGGATTACTGTGGCGGTTGCGCATCGGTTGAGTTCGATTAGAGATGCTGATTTGATTTTTGTATGGGATAGGGGAGAAATTATCGAGGCGGGAACGCATGAGGAGCTCCAGCAAAAGGGGGGCGTGTATTATCAGATGTGTTTGGCGCAGAGTTTAGATAGGTAGTTTCATGGTAGGGTGGGGAAATGGTGGGTGGAAAGGAGTTCGGGGAATTGGTGCTGTCTTTTTGGTGGCTACGAGTGGTGTAATAATAATTATATTTCCCCTTTCGCTATCCTTCCACGTTATAATGCGACCTCCTAAATCGTCTCGCACCTTCATTACCCTGTCGTGGTATAGAACCCCTACTTAGATGATTATTAGGAAATTCTGTTCTTGGGTCTTGTAGATCCGACCTGATGCCACAAGATAAAGGGCTCCGCTTTGTCACAACAGAATAGCTGTCCGTTAACGACAAAAGATCGCGGTATCAGCGCTTCTGCACGCGGGGTTGAAGTTATGGGCCTCTCAGGGGGATGAAATGAGCCGGATACGGGAATGGCGATCTCATACGGATCCCCTTCACCCCGCGCGGCTGAAGGGTGCCGGTGGCAGGTGTCGTTGACGTTTGTGGGGGGCAAACTGACCTGTCTTCTATTCTAGAAGTGTGGAAAGCCGAGGTTGTTTTACTTTCCTGGGGGGAACTACCCCTTACGGGAGGGATGAGAGGGGCGAGAAGAGATGGGTACGAGGGGGGAGTGAGGGGGAAGAGGGGGGGTCTTCATTCCTAGCCATTGGTATGAGTGTTCGGTATCTAGTATCTAGAATTCGGTGTCTGCTTCAAAAGACCTAAGGGTACGAAGATGGACTTTAGGATCTACGATGAGGCAATGTGCATGCGTGTATATGCTATGCTAGCTGAAAGACGATATATTTTTGGACTGTAGAGGGGAACATGGGGATGTGAGTATGAGACTTTGGATTTGGAATTTTCGGTTCTTTTCTCGGAGGCGATGTCTCTCATGGATATCCGACTCCGCCTCTAAGTATGCGGGTGTTGACTGATATTCTATTTCCAGCCAGCTATGCAGCGCAGGATCTGCGAATTCTGCGAGTATTGCGACATACCTACACTAAAGTCAACTCCAAGGCTGTGCGTCTGCGTCTGTATTACACATCTCTGTCCCGAGGACATGGTCACTGGCCGCCACAAAGCTATTTCCAGCCTTTAAACTATCAAACCGGCTCTACGACCGACCGCGGTATTCAATAGGATTGCACCTAACCCGCCAACGGGCTGAGGATGTCCTCATAACCCAGAGCTAGGCAAGGTATGTACAACACATGATGGGAAGGAGTGCAAATGTGTGTGTGGTGGCGCCTGCGCGGTGTGTTTTCCTCCCCAATCCAACAACGCGGCAAGGGAGCGGCTGCCGCTCGGGGACGCAAGGGGCCGAGCGTGCATGATGGGTGCAGATTAGTGTTGGTGGCGTGGGGGGCGGAGAGGGGAGGGAATTCTGTATAGTAGCGTAGGAGTAGCATAGGCTAAATGGGTCTAGGAAGATAGGGAAGGAGGAGATAATGAGAGGGCTAGATAGGGGGCATGAGATGGGGAGTGCAGGAGAGAAGAAAAGGGGGAAAGGTAGGGGCTGAGAAAGGAGAAAAGACAGGGGAGGAAGTGTTAAAGGGGAAGGACAGGGAAGAAATGGACGCGTGGGACGGGGAGAGATTGAAAGGTGTTGTGGCACTTGTGTTGCCACAAAGTCTGAAGAAGGGGGGTTGTCACAACAGATGGTGATTACAGGTACCATTATTAAAATGAAGCCGCTCAATCACTCAGGGCTGCAGTCAATAAGCCCGTTACTCATAAGTAAAGCCGAAGAGATAAATTTCCTATTAGCTTAAATTGCTGATCTCAATCATTAGCCACGGCAGCACTGTTTTCCTTGCTCGGTACTCGATGAAGCGAAAAGGGGGGATGCGTCATCGGCTGTGAGCGTTACCATGGTAGACATGCATCACCCCAACCGCCTCGCTCTTGCCGCAACATCCCAATCGAGTCACAACACCGAGCCCGACATCCTATCCGAATCCAGACCCAACACCGAGATGCAAGAAATATCCCAAAATAGCCCGATACCGCCATCTTATCACTATCTACGATCTCGCGATACACCTCGCGCCATCTTATCGCCCCCCAATCTCGCCCTTTCCCCTCCAGCCGCCCGATACGACCCCGGGATCCATTCCCAGCCGCCCCGATCGCACACCCCGAGATCTAATCCCCTAGATCGGCACAACTACTACAGTATGCCCCACGCGCCCGTCCGACCGTGCACCATCTGCGATCGCGGCGGGTGGGCGGGCGGCTCGCGTCGCATCTCATCGTCAGCGGCGGTCCGTCGCCGAGAACGATATGTCATCTCACTCGCTCATCTCACTGCATCGCATCTCACATCATCAACGGCAATCCTTCACCTAACGCGGGGAATGATGCACAGTGCATACTCCTTACCCACAACATCGCAGATCGTTATGTTGAGCGGCGCGATGCATCCTGTTGGGGCGAAGGAGTGAGTGATGCGCACCGGTAGGAGATTGGCGCCGTGAGCAGTGGGTGATTGATGGGTGATGGGGTGGTTGGGCTTACATGGATGGGGGCGCGCGGTTGGGAGGGCGGTTGGAGGGGGGTGAGTTGGATGGAGGGATGGGATGGGGGCGAGAAAAGATGGGGGGGTGGATGAGAAGAATGGGGGTACTCTTGGAAGGAATCACGGGATGTCTCACCCGTTACCTGGCTGGTTTTGATACATGGTGACTGAGATCCTGGAAGAGGGAGGGAGAGGGGGTTTTTTACCTTGCCATCTTCTCAAAACTCTCTCTCCCATATGACCACTGCGGTTCCCCTGCTCACAGGCCGTCATTTGATGTATTTATAGCCACAAGCTGTGAACCCCCAACCGAGCGACGATGTTTGTCTCCAGACCATCCCTTGCCTTGGGGGGAACTGAGTGTTATACCGACTGTTATACCATGCACGAACCTTTTTCTTGGGCGCTCGGGCGGCATGGGTAGGTACATGTATATACGTGATCCGTCCGGTACAGGAGCGGTACAGCAGCGATGTGGTGGGCCGTGGGATGTGTAAATGGGACCTGGGGGACACCGGCTGCCACGACATATATCGGAGATGGGAAGGGGTAAACCCTACTCTGTGCTCTGGGAGGGCAGTTGAGAGCAACTCAATCTGGGCCTTGGGTACGCTGTACGAGGAAAGTACGAGGAACGTACGAGGAGAAATGACAGAGTTGTCGGAGCGCACCACATTCCCAGCGTTTCCAGTGGACGTGCAAGCCGGAAAAGAGGGAGGCTGTGGTGCCATCGACAACAAAGCACCAGCATAATGAGTTACCGACCGGGACTGTGATCCTTCACCGGGGCTCACCCTGCGTTGATCTTCGAGCACAGTCCGCTATCACACCAGAGGCGGAGAGCTCCCTGGGGCACCCCCCGCGGCTTGTGAGGGAGACGGCACGGCAACGAACCGTACTCCACGCGAGGAATGGAATAAGCAAGGAAGCGATATGGAAGGGAGGAGGAGAGCAAGCGTCGTCGTTTCCTCGTGGCGAGGGCGAGGGACAAAATGATAGCGACCTCTCCACGACGGTGGCGTCTCGGTCACCGCCTCATCACCTCGTCACCGTCTCAGTCTGATCCTGTCGTCTCCACATCATTTCCTCATCAATGCTCTAGTACTGTCGCTTGGACCAGCGGTGACAGCGATGTGATGCGCCTCATTGTGCTGCGTGACGACAAAGTGTGACGGTATGTGATGAGACGACTCAGTTGAGTGTGATGAGAAGGGAAGGGAAGGGATGAGATGGAGAAGTACACCAGTTCCACGCCATACAACAGCGTACATGGAAGTACATTGCCCCTACCATCCCCGTCGGATCCCCTCTCCCTCGTCCCCTCCCGTACCCCACTCCCCGCCCCCACCACCAACCAGCGCACAGCTGTTGGCGCCTTGCCAGCCCCCCCTGCTATCGCTGTCCCCTCCTCATAGGGTCCTCTGCTTAAATCGCGGCGGAAAATGCAAAAATGCTAAAAAGGAATTATCTTATTGGCTGATAGATGTGCGATTTCTCGACAGAGGTGCTTAAGCGATGGGAGCCCAGAGCGGGGCGGGAGCTGCAGTTCCCGCCCCCCGCTGCACCCCCGCTGAGCTCTCCGTCCCCTGCAGGGCGTTGCTGGGATGTGAGCCTGTCGTTTGTGCGCCAAGAGTGCCAAGAGACGCCTGGTTATGAGGTTATTGACGAATGAAGATGCTGAAGGACCTGTGCACGAAGATGCGCTAGAGACGTTATGGCTGGCTCTGGATGGGAATGGCTGGGAATGGCTAGGAATGGCCGGGAATGGTTGGTTGGGGACTCGAGATGAACGTCACCTTTATCATATGCCCAATCAGGGGCTCTATATGCCAATTCACACCCAAGCCTCACCTTGCTTCGTCTGAACCCTGATATTCACCCTCACTGGCTACCCAACGAAGCAGTCCAGGTATATTCAGACCAGCCAGACCAGGTCGAACCTGCCAAACTGTCTGAACCAGCCAGAGCCATCACAGGGAGCCATTCTAGCAGTGCAAAGCCCCCGTGGGGAATGTCGAATTACCGATGCCACCCATCGCAGCCAGTGGTGAACGCCATATGCCCTCTGGTCTTTATTTAGAGCATCACGCTGCGAGGTCATATTGCCTGCGTTGCCGCTACTGGCATGCTCCGGCTTTACTTACCATGCGTGATGCGTGAGACGGGGCCGATACCAACAGTGGCTACTGCACTCTCCTGCACTCTCCTCCACTCTATACTATGCTCGAATATAATGCTTACTCGACTCTTCACTGGGTCGTACAGTGCACAGGAGGTAATCTATGTGAGGAATCGTCCGTGGGGTGGCGGGAGTACGCTGGTCGTCGTCCACAGGGACTGGTGCACAGTGTCTGAAGTGCTGTGTGGAGCGTCACTCACATCTAGGAACACAACGCCCCCCTTTATCCCTCTCGTACAACACCACAATATTGCGGATTAGAGGGTATGGAATAGGTGTAGATAAAGCTACTAACAGGGTACCCTAGAAATGACCTTTCTATCTATTTAAAGCTAGGTCAATCACGTGCACTTAAGCTAAGCTACTTTGAAAATGTAATTTGTATGCTTCTATATGTTTTTGCGTGGCATAGTCCATCATCACACAAGTATTGACGCCTCAATATGCCATAATATGCACTGCACTGTCCAGGGCATGGCTAGCCATACTCATACTGGGAGAAAATATTGAGGAGAGGGGTGCAGGTACTTGGAGGTACACGTCCTCACATCGCCCCCATGCTCCCCCCACCCTTGTCACCTATGTGGATGCGGTCCGGCTCATCTCTATCGACGAGTAGCAGCCCGCTACGGGTGCGTGCTCCCTGTATGCCTGTCAATCGCATCGAGGAGCTTGCCACTAACAGCACAGAGCACACTGCTGTAGCCGCTCTGCTCAGACCGCGATGTCGAGAGCGCCCGTTGCGACGAGCCACTCGCTCCGTCGTCAGCGACCGGCGTTCCAATATCCCCTAGCAAGCCATAACCTACGGTGCTCCAGCCAGTACCGTACCATACGAGATCTGCGCTTTGCTCCGACTCGCGAGAAGCGCCCTGCTTTGGGCGACCGCAATCTAACCAGCCACCGAAGTGGGAGGCCCATCCCGGCCGCACACTGGTCGTGTTCCGCCGTTGGCTCTTAGTGGCTACTGCGGCGACGGCTTTCTCATCGTCGGGCTCTTCAACGTTCTGCGATTCTCGCAAAGACTCACCACCACAGAAGAAACAACTTCTCACCACCCTCCCAACACCTCCTTTACCACGCAGACGATACTCTGCAACGCTTTAATCTACCAACCATCTCTATCTGCAGCCAGCGCATGAGTTTGACGACTGGCAACAACTCCATGTGACGACTGACAGAGGCGGGCGACCACATCCAGAGCCCTGTCACTGCAGGACAAGTCGCACAACAAGCGAGAGGCGGCCAGAAGACCGGGCACCACCGTGAGTTTCCTCCTCCTCCTCGCCGCTCCCTCGCCATTCCCAGCGACAGCGACCTCCTCAAACCTCCCAGTGCCGGCCCTCACCACCCCGCCGCACCGGCTAACCCGCCGTCGTAGACCCGCCCGCACGCTTCCGCCGTCGCCATGTCCTCCGGCGGGCAGCTCGCGCGCAACCGCGCGCTGTCGCTCGGCTCGGGGCGCTCCTCCAAAGGCGGTCGCGCGGCCTCCATGGCCGACTTCAGCATGCCGGACTCCAAGCTGGCGCGCGATTTCGAGCCCAGCGACGCCACCGCCTCGATGTTCCTGTATGCGCAAGGGAACACCGTGGTGTGCGCACACCACGATACGCTGACCATTGAGCGCCGCTTCTCAAGGCATAAGGAGGAGGTTTTGATATTGGTGGTGGATAATGTGTCTGAGAGGGGAGCAGGGAGACTGGTTTTGAGCTATGATGCTGGGCAGACGGCCATTGTGTGGGATCTGATGACGGGCGATGAGGTGGCGAGATTTGCGTCGTACAATTCGTTGTCTGTGGCTGCGTGGATGAGGAATGGGAATGTGGCGTTTGGTGGGTTTTTTTTTCTTCCTTGGTCTCTGGGACGATCGTGCTAATCCGACGGCAGGAAATGCGCAAGGAAATGTGATACTATTCGAACCGTCGACGTCTGAACATATCTCGGCCAGGACGATAGATCAGGTTCCAATTACTGCGCTTGCGCCATCAGCGGATTGCCGGACATATGCCATTGGGTTTGTAGCCCGGAGCGGTTTGAAGGACAATGGCTAACATTTTTACAGTTATCAAAATGGAAGTTTATTGATTGCTTCGCTACAGCCGCGATTTACTATACTACATAACTTAACTACCTCGAGAGCACCGTCTCCAATTGTCACCCTCGCGTGGCACGCCTCCTCATCACGGCAAAAATCGGACATGCTGGCGACGCAGACGCACGATGGCGATCTGCGCGTTTGGAGCATAGCGAAGTCGCCGTCGAGCAACGACTCCGCCAAGGTCGTCCGCGTGCTCAAGAGGAATGAGAATTCTATACCAGGTCCGAATTGGCTGGCCTGGTCTAAGAACGGCCGCATTATCCAGTATTCTGAGGGGTAAGCAGAGCATTTTTTTCAATCACATACATACCTGTATGCGCGCGCTAAAAAGGGATTTCGCTGACTTATGAAACAATAGAGAGACATCGTCATGGGATGTGAGGACGAAGAATGTCACATATGAGACTGTACCTACCCTAGAACATGTCAAGGGTATTGCCATCTACGGACCAGGGGCTACCCTTTTCACCCTTGGACGGAGTAACACGGCGCAACAGTTCGACCTTAATTCACCACCTGTGTTGGTAGCCAATGTCCAGCATCCGGCAAATCTCTTGCCCCCTTCCCCCCCTGTTTCCATCGAAGAGCAACAGAAGGGCATAGTGGCGAGCTCAAGTTCCCTGTCGGAGATCCCAATCAACGTTGATGTCTCAGAGAGCGACGAGGATCACATGTCCCCGCTGGCAAGGATAGCAAGGGAGATGGACAAGCTGGAGGAGCAACAGCAGTATGGCCCCGACCGGAGTGGAACGCTAAGCCCCGCATCGAGCGCCGCATCGTCGACGTCACGGTCCTCGGCAGGCTCCCGACCGCGTCGACACGGCGGCTCCGTCCTCTCCAGGGGCTACAGCGACCACACCCTGATGTCGCCCGGATCCTCACTGCACTCCCGCGAGCCCTCTGTCATCTCCAGCCGCGACAGCTACTCCGTCAGCAGCGTGAGCTCCTCTCAGATGTCCGGCCGCTCGCGACCGCGCGCCTCACGCCTGCGCCAGGAGATCCTCCGCAGCCCCGAGGACAAGATCGTTGTCGACCTGTTCAAGTTCACCAAGAGCCGGCTCAGCGATATTCCCTACGCACACCCGCAGGTGCCTCAGAACAAGGGCATGTCTCACCACGAGCTGCGACGCCAGATGCTCAATACGATCTTTGGGTGGAACGGTGAGGCGGATGATCTCGTTCGCGACGAGCTGAGTCGCCATCCGATGGGTTCGCCTAATCGGCTGTTGCTGACGAAGTGGTTGGGTGATATTGATACGGATATCATGGCTACGAGCTCCGAATCCATGACAGCAAGTGATTGGATGTTGCTTGCTCTCAGTGGGATTGGTGGACAGACGTCACAGCAGAAAGTGGCACGGGCGTACGTTCAGCGGCTGCTGGAGAAGGGGGATGTGCACACAGCGGCGACTATCATGATTGGAATGGGCGACCAGAACGATGCCATCGAGATCTACGTCTCGCACAAGTGCTATATGGAGGCACTCATTCTGACGTGCATGGTATACCCGGCTGATTGGGGTCGTCAGACTCAGCTACTCCGCAAATGGGGAGAGTGGGCTGTCCAGCATAGCCAGCAGCAGCTCGCCATCAGATGTTTCTCGTGTACAGAAGAGTCACCAGCTGAGTCGTCGTATGCGTCGCCCAGTGCGCAATCCCTCACATTCTCACCGCTCTCGTCGAGTATCCCTGAGATGCTGAGCCCGCCGCTCTCACCACCGGGTGTGGTTCCGCGCGGCCCACAGCGCAATATGGCCAAGACTGCTGCCCTGAAGCTCGTGACGACATTTGGTGAGAAGTCGTCCAAGTCCAAGTTCTTCGGCGGAGAGGACGAAAGGACGCCAATGGGCAACGTTGGGACTCCCATCGCTGAGTCTGCACTATCTCCCAGCGGCGATGCCTCGACGGCATTCCTCCGCCCTGGGCAGCGCAGCGTCCTCAACACCCCAGCGTCTGCTCGAACAGCCACACCCGGCGGATACCAGAGGAATCGCTTACCCTCTATCGGCGAGATGCCCACCGATGTAACGCCCATCATCAAGATGCCCACGGTCACCATGCCCACTCCCCGCGACCAAACCGCCAACGATGCAATCGCCTACGCGCACGCGCGCAAGTCCTCGCAGCCCGAGACCATCCAACTCAGCGCCGCGACCTACCAACCTACCTCGCGCGCTGCCACCGCGAGCCCTATGATGCAGCGCATGGTGCGCAACGCGAACCCGCTACCGTCGCCCTCGCCAGACAACTTCACGGAGATCAAGCAAGAGAGCCGTGCGCGCAACGGGTCCAGGGGTCGCAAGCCGGATGGATTGCATATTCAATGGCCGCCGATGGAGTCGATTATCACCGGGGATTATATGACGACGCCTGAGTTATCGGCACCGAGTAGACGTGCGACGCCGTCGGCGAGGTCGGTTGCGGGATCGGTGAGCTCTGCGGGGGGTGCATCCTCACGCAGCTATAAGAGCCATAGCAAGGCAGGGGATGCTAGCCCGATGACAGGACGCAGTCTGGATCCGTATATCAGCAGCTTAGACTCCGCTACTCACTATGCCAAGCAGAAGGCCAAGCAGGAGCGTCAGGCAAGTCGTGACAAGAAGTCCCGTGGCCGTAGCAGCAGTGCCACGGGTAAGGGGCGGGATGCTTCGCTCGAGCGTGGAAGGAGCGGAGTGCGTTACATCAAGCCAGCCAAGCGCTCGCCGACCTCGCCAGTGCCAATGTCGCCTGAGGATTTGCGCGATCTAGGCGCTGTCGGTTTCGGCGATGAGCCGGACTCGTACTCCGTGTCGTCCAGCAGGCAAAAGGGCCGCGATGGTAGTCAGGCTACCGCACGCCCAGGATCCAAAGCCTCGAGCCGCATCCGGAGGATGTCTCCTGAGCCGCTGAAGTTTACAGATAGTCGCCCGGGAAGCAGACTCGCGAACAGGCAGGCGAGCCGTCGCACGAGCCCCGATGCCAGCCTGAATGGGCGCGATGGCCGAGGAAGGAGCAAGGCGCGCGATGGGTCACTGATGCGATCCCCGTCGTCGCCACTGCCGATGTCCTCAGAGGCTGCGAAGTACCGCCGCGATGAAGACGATATGGATGATACCAGGTCAGCGTTTTCGAACAGAGAGCGCCAACGCTCCCGCCAGCGTAGCGCTTCGCGGAAACGGGAGCGTGCATCGAGTCGTCAGCCATCACCGGAAAGGAGACGTAGGGAGAGATCCACTAGCCGTCATACGAATGGGCGGAGCAGCACAAAGCCGGAGGACGACCAACGTCGTAGGCTCCGCAGCGTATCGCACGCACGCGCCTCGTCGGATTTGAAAGTTGGCGACCTGTCGACAATGAAAACTGAGCGCCAGCTCAAGAAGGAGGCCGCAGCGCGAGAACTGGAAGAGCGACGCCGCTCCCTAGCTCGCCGGCCCTCCGCACCGCCCATCTTACACCCGGAGCAGCTATCCCCGCCTCTGCCGCGACCAAACTCGCGCTCCGAGTTCCTACGCAGCTCAACCTACCCGTCACCCCGTGACCTACCACCGCGCAGCCAGACTGTCGACCCCGAAACGCAGCGCGGATCGCCGCGCGGATCCCCGTTCATGCACGGCCACAACCGCTCGCAGTCTACCATGCAACAGTCGCCTGCTGTCGCGATTGGGCTACCAGCCACGCCGAAGGCGATGCAGCACCCGAAATTCGACCCAGAAGGCAAGGACATTCCCGATGTTCCACAAATCCCCGAGAGCTACTCGCCCATCCCACAGCTCTCAATGGGCAGTCTCAATGCCATGGCCTACGCACCCGCTGAGGACTATGCGCCTCTTCCACAAACAACATTTGCCCCTCTCCCAAAGACTACCTACCAAGCTGCCCCACGCCACATTCCCCCGCGCAGCATGTCCGCCCCCATCCCCGAGGAACCAATTTTCCCACGCACCCTCCCCTCAGCACTTCCCACCCACCCCGCTTTCCACGCTGCCCTCCCTCCCTCCGCACGCCGCCTCAACAACTCCTCACAAGACTACCAAGCCTCCTATGCCCCGGCGGCCCGCCAAGTAAACCCAAGCAGCGATGCCGCGCCTGGGACCCTCGGGTACGGCACCTACGGCATGGGCGGGATCGACGCCGCGCTGCACTCCGGCTCGGGATCTAACAATATGATCCCACCACCCCCGCCGCCACCTCCCGCACCGCCTATCCTCAGGGAGTTGATGCATCTTGCGCAGCCCCCTCCTCCACCGCCAGCGCCGCTATATCGTTATGGCGCAGCCACGGACACGAACTCCCTAGTCTCGGGGGTTAGCCTGACGAGTTCGGGAAGCGGGGTTATTGAGATCGTGATGGATGACGAGGATACCTCGCCACAGCACTCGCCAAAGCACTCGCCAAAGCATATCCCTCACTCCCATCAGCACCCGCCTCCTCCACCACCACCGCCTGCTCCTCCAGCACCAGCAGGGATGCAGCAGCAAGTTCCCCAACCAGGTGGCCCGCCAGTGTCCATGATGCGCCACTCCACAGCTCAGTCCCTCGATGCGAACGCGCGGGGCCACAACCGTGGCAGATCGGGAAATGATAACTCACTCAGCAACCGCTTCCGCAGCGCCACCGAGCGCATGCGCAGCGCGTCCCGCGGCAGGAATGGCGCGAATGACAGGAATGCGAGGACGATGAGCCCGCCGATGGAGATTAGTCCGTATGAGAGCTTGGCGCCGCAGGCATGGGAGGGGCCGGGAGGTGGACAGGGGAGGAAGATGAGTTTGGGTGCGCAGGGAGGGGAGAGGAAGTTGAGCAATAGTGGACTGCCCGGGGAGAGGCAGGTGGAGAGGCACCCGAGGGAGGTGGGTGCGAGTATGATGGAGGGGGGGATGATTTAGGCTTCAGGTACAAATGAGCCGCCACGCATCTCCATCCGCCAGCCAGTCAGTTTCCAACTTTTTATCCGCGCCGCATACCTCGATCGATCGGATCATTCGTACATACTTCTTCTCAGCGAGCGACGGGTTATTCTTTTTTGATACCTTTTTTCTTCACCCACCCCAGCCTTTGAGCACGGGGGTGACGGGACGACATTTATGACATATACCTTCTTTGGAGATGTGAGGGTTTTTAGAGAGCGGGTGGGTTGGTGATTGTAACTTTTTTTTGGTGGTTTTTGAGCGAGGGGAGTGGAAATCGATGGGCAAAAGCACGCGCGAGTTCAAGGACGAGGCAAGGCAGAGTCATGGGGTTGGATTTGGAATGAACGGGAAGGGAATTGGGGGAATTTATATATCGTTACAGGTGACTGCCTCACGGCAAAGAAGACTTCTTCTGGGGGGTGTTTACAGTTGGGGCTTTTCTTTGCTGGTGGATGATGGGATTTTATTTTGGTGGGATTGGGGGAGTACAGTAGCGTAGTGTGATTAGTTGCTAATTTGAGGCGTTATTTTTGTGAACTGCTCTGCTGGGTACTGAGTTGGTGATGTGCTGGCGTGGTGTTGGTGATTCAAAAATTTGCTGTAGTGAACTGAAGCTGCCCCTATACTGTACTGGAGTCATGCGAGAGATTAACCCTCTGTATAAGGTTGCGTGCGCGGCGATTGAGCTCGAAATAGCCAAACATTTCCGACCAGGAGAGGGGCGACGGCGAGGTAGGCATAGTGGGGAAGCGGCCGGCACGAAATCCAACGAAATTGGGGTCACGTCACTGGCAAGTAAGTGGCATCGGTTTTCCAGATCGCGGCGGTTCTAGATCGCTCGTTTTCGACATCTAGCACAGATGGTCATCGGAGCAGAGGCCTTCCTAGGGGGGTTGGTTGTGAGAAGGGGGCGGTGGTGGTGAGAAGGGGGTGACGAGAAGAGTGCAGCGGCGGCGGCAAAAAGCCGGTGGGAGTCTAGAGTTTAGATTCTAATTGCTTCGGAGCCAAGATATATACCCGTTGTCATCGATCCTGATGGATGCCATTGTGGCCAGACTGAAGAGGGTCCGTAGTAGAAGTGTCGGCGTTCCTGTTGGAAGGAAGACGAATGCTGGGAGGCGTAAAGACTGTGTTTAAATCACTGTAAAAATATATATAGCTGTAATACTAAGATCATCATCTTATTCCTCACCCTTAATCACACCAAAGCCTAGGCCACCTTGAAATGAATAATCCGAGTGGAAGGAGTCAGTCCTCTGAGAGCGTAGGCTGACAAGCTAGAATGGCCACCCCACCGAAATTTATGAGACACAGCAAGAAAAGTACAGATACTGAGTCCTGAAGCTACGCCATATATTGTTTCGATAAGCATATCTTGAAACTTCAACAAAAAATTCAAAAATTATCACTTTAATCTACGTTATTTGCAATTGCCGCCACAAATGTCGTGATAGAGGCACGTGGGGTGGGGTGAACTGCAGCCAATCTCCACACGAGCCAAGCCAAGACACAGGAACGGGACGACAACGACTATCAAGATGGCAGGTAAAACTCAGACTCCCAGCGCCTCGTCTGGCAAAACCCTTTGCTTATTGTCTCAATATGTCGGCTTCGATATTGGTAACGCTGCGCAAGGCTGGCGAGCATCTCGGCGTCGACCCGTCCAAGGTGGCGGGCCCGGTGCGCGAGATGCTGCGCCGGAACTGGCACCTGGGGTTCACGTGTTTTGGGGGCCCGGCAGTTCATTTTCAAATCGTGAGCACTTTTATCTGTAATTTAGATGGATCGAGCTGATGAGGATGTAGTTTCGGGATTTATTCGTGGACAAGTATCAGTGGATTGATGACCAGATGGTGAGGACTCCTGTCGGAAACACCCCTATATCGTCAGCTGACCAAACGCTCTCGCAGTATAAGGAGCTGTTTTCGCTGTGTCAGGCTCTGCCTGGACCGGCCAGCACGAAGATGATATATGCCATAAACCTTATCCATGGTGGCTTCATCGCGGGCATTCTCTCATTCTTCGTCTGGAGGTATAAATCCGTATCGAATGCGAGTGCCGCAGAGCAAAGCTAACATGCTCCAGTCTTCCCGGTGCTATTGGCGCATACGGCCTCGCCATCGGCGTGAGCAAGATTGATGATATATTGCCCGCACCAGTATACGCCCTCCTCTCCGGCTTGAACGCTGCTACTGTTGGGATTATCGCCCTCGCAGCTGTGCAGCTATCGCAGAAGGCCATCACAGATAAACTAACGAGGATACTGGTATTCCTAGGCGGCAGCGCGGGGATGCTATATAATGCGCTCTGGTACTTCCCGGTCTTGATGATTCTGGGCGGGTGCGCGACTATTTTCTGGGATTATAGATGGGGACACACGGCTGTCAAGGCTGTCAAAGCAGGAGTCTTTGGTCCACGGGATCAGACGAATGTTGGCAACGTGGAACAGCAAGTTAGCGACCAGGTAGAGCTACAGGACGTTTCGCAGTCCCGGCATGGTTCGATCAAGGATTCCGCAACGTTGCGTAGAGCACCTGGAACAGCATCTGCCGAGGGATCGTCACCAGAGAGCGTCCAAGACCAACCCACAGAAGATGACACCGAGCGCATCGTCCCCGCAAACCTAGAACTCCGCGTCTTCTCCTGGAAGCTCGGCGCACTCATCATCGCCCTATTCTTCACTACCTTCATCGCCATCATGGTCCTCCGCGGCACCCTCACCTCCCCCCCTATCGGCTTCAGCCTCTTCTCCAACCTCTACCTCGCCGGAACCATCATCTTCGGCGGCGGCCCCGTCGTCATCCCTCTTCTGAGCGAATACGTCGTTGCAGAGAATTGGGTCTCACCCCGCGACTTCCTCCTCGGCCTCGCCATCTGCCAGGCCTTCCCGGGCCCAAACTTCAATTTCGCCGTGTACCTCGGCGCACTGGCCCTCGCGTCGCACATGAACCCCGCTGCAGGCGCTGTCCTGGGGTACATTGGCATCTACACCCCTGGTATAATGCTGCATACGGGCACGATTGGACTATGGAAGGAGTTGCGCGGGTATCGATGGTTTACGGCCGGGCTGAGAGGCGTGAATGCCGCGGCGGTGGGGCTGATTTATACGGCGGTTTATCGATTGTGGGAGCAGGGGTTTTTGAGTGAGAGGTTTACGTCGGGGTCGTCGCTGGGGTTGGATCCGTGGTGGGTTGTTGTGACGGCGACGTCGTTTGTGGGGGGGAGGTGGTTCAATGTGCCGCCTCCGGTGGCTATTATTTTGGGAGGGGTGATGGGGATGGTTTGGTATGGGGTGGTTACTGCGTAGTGAGGCTTTCGCTGGCTGGTTTGATGGCTTTGCTTTGCTGCGCATAGGAGGTCATCAAAATGTAGATTTGGATGGGATATGTGAGGCTACATATTGCTGTTTGCGTATGGGAAGAAATGCAGGAATATTCTAAGTCTTACATATGCTATGAAAGGGGCCCGGATGCGGTGATTACCGGTCAGTTCGGTTGCCCCTTAATTGCCATGCTCATATTATCGCGAACTCGACTTCTACAGATGAGAATGGTAAGAACGAGACATTCAGTACCCCTGCCAAAACGAGAGCGGGCAACGACGCATTCACTGCCCCAACCAAAATAGGTAAGGCCAACTTGGCGGTCGCTGCACTCAACGACGATGACAGAGTCACAGCTTACAGGGTAGATCCCACCATCATGGTTTCCTCGAGCCCATCCCGTGGGCGTGGTCGCAACCAGCCACCTGTTGCTCCGGCCCTCCGGTCGGTCCCCTTGCCCCATCCCGGAGGCGTTCGATATCCACGATGACAGAGTCACTCGCCGTTGAGTGCTGTTGCCGCCGAGTGATCCTGTCGTCGGCCGATCCTGTCACCGAGCGATTTTGTCACTGTCACCGAGTAATCCGGCCTGACTGATTCTGCCACAGAGTAATTTCCTCTTGACAGAGGGGATTCATGTTGAGGACCATTGTCGTATTATGTCACAGCGACTAGACGGTTGTGTCGTCTTTCATGATTGTCATCTTTCTAATCTCTCTCTGAGAGAGAATCGTTATATTTATAGAAATGGACATGGCTTAAGCTTCGTGCCTAACCCACGTGAATGATCGAAAGGGATAGAAAAACTAAGATGGCTTTCCCGGGCTCTATCCTACGGTCGTTTTTGGTAACTATTGAAGACCTGGGCAATGTTGGGTTTCAACTCTTGACTCCGACAAAGCCCCAAGCTGTTATGTGTACTTTGGCGGCAACGTATACATAGCGACACGCAACCGGAGGAGAACCAGAAATAGAAATTACTAAAATTTGAAGTAAATCTCGTTTTCACATTCATCGAGCAACCTCGACAACGTCTCACGAACCTCTAAAGGAACCACGGACTATGAATAACTGCCGCCACGGAAGGGCGGCAAGGTCACGAGGTACGGAAGATCCAAAAAAAATCGAAAAATACGAAGAGCTGCAAAAAAGCTTACCTGCACAATGACCAGGTGCCTGACTAATACCAAGAAAAGCACTGGGTGAAGCTCCATAGTACGGCCGCAAATGCCCTCAATGCCCTCAAACCGCCGCCGATGCGCAGGTTGGGGACCCGCTAGAATTGTTGGATGGTGATATGGTGATATGTGAGATGCGGTAAGGTGGGATTTGATAATCTAGGATGGTGATAATGTGGGATATAATATTGTGAGATGGACCAACGTAGGAGAAGATGATGTGGGATGAGACTATGTGGGATGAGACTATGTGGGATGGGATAATGTGGGATAGAATTGTGTGGGATGGGACCATGTGAGATGGTATAAATAGGGGTGACACCAGAACATCGATCCCCTTCTCGGCGAGAGCTCCCAGCTTGGCTCAGTTCCCGTTTTATGGATGTGCCTGTTTTTTTTACATGTTTAACAATTCTTTAGATTGTAGTATAGCAGACTAGTCTCGAATATCAATATCACCGAGGGCTACCCTCCACCCGCACAACAATCAAGAGAGCAGCTACATGAAATATACCAAAAGTTCGTTATGCCCTACTGTTTAACCACGGCTTCCACACATATACAAAAACTCCCAAACCAAAAAACGAAACGGCCGGCCCTGTGTTTATCCAGGACCGTTTATAATAAGTTGGGAAGAACAGAGGAACAAAGAACAAGAAGGGCACGCCTAGCTTCGCTCTCTCTAGCAGGTGCAATATGAAAGCTTGAAGATTTGAGTGCTCGTCGTCCATAGTCGTGTTGGGGATAATGTTGTAGATATTGCAGTTGATATTGACTGACGAGCATGACCCTTGTATAGACTTTTGGGCGGCAGGAGTACTCTTCAAGATCCGACTCACGGAGTCCGGCGTTGTGTCTGTTATTTCTAATGGCCGAGTCAAAGCTGACACCCACTCGTTCACATCTTCACCGCTCATTTTTGAAATCGATTCTAATCTTGCGGACCACTCTGGCTTTAATCTGCCATCGTCGTCATAAGGCTCGCATAGCACAAACCACTCTCTCCATCTGCGCACCTTGGCCACTGCA
This sequence comes from Pseudogymnoascus sp. 23342-1-I1, assembly GCA_001662575.1. NCBI lineage: Eukaryota > Fungi > Ascomycota > Leotiomycetes > Thelebolales > Thelebolaceae > Pseudogymnoascus > Pseudogymnoascus sp. 23342-1-I1. The sequence goes on from KV455093.1 coordinate 28,886, forward strand.
TCCCCTTCGATTATCTTATACCATTCACCGTGGTTCATCATCTCTGGCTTCTTTCCGTTCTGGGGAGGGCTAACGCTCTTTTTCTTGCATATGCCACAGGTGTATTTGCAGCGTTCGTTAAACAATTCCGCCTCGATCAGCCTTTCAACTAGTTTATAATGCTTGAATGGAACATAGCCAGGGTCGTGCACATGTTCGGTTGTAATCTTGCAATTTCCCCACCGCTTTATTCGCTCCTTGGGTGTATTCTTTGTCTCCCCAATCTTGACGCAATCCAAAATATCTGGAGACGTGTAAATATACACATGACCTAGTTCATGGTTTGGTTTTGGGCCTTTCATAATGATCTTAAGAATAGCGTCACGTATTGGTCCCCCTCTGCTCTTTATCGTTGAATGAGGGACAGGGTTTATTGGCTGCGTCGATTTGTCTTGTCCTGCTGCTTCCCCATTGTGCGAGCTCTGGGATGATGCGGCCTCTGTTTTAGTATTGATAACGCTAGATACCCCATCCTCACCCAATGAAGGAGAAGATTCTGCGATATTGAAAGGCTCTTGCAGTTGCTGTTCTAGTTGCTGTTCCAGCCGCACTCCGTAGGAAACGTCACTGGTTACTGCTCCATCGGTGTCATGTGGTTCGTGGATATGGATGGTTACATCGATTTCCTCAAGTCCTCGTTCAGATTCCGCGACAGAGCTCCCGCTATCCAAACCTAACGTCTTGAAAGCTTTGGACATATCACTACAGCGTTGATCTTCGACATCTCTTTCGGCTTCTTCAGCTGCTTTCCGCGCTTTGCCTGCAACAGCCAGCGTCTCGAAATGCTTCCTTATCTGTTTATATGCCATCGGCGAGCCGTCTTGAATAGCACTCATAAATCCACCAGACCCCGGTTCTCCATTCTGTTGAGCAAACTCCGGAGTTGAAGGACGCAGATCCGTTGGTGAATGACCAGAGCCGCGAGAGATCTCTCCCTTAAAGACTCCTCTCGACAACGGCGCTATCGGAGCTTCTCCAACATCGACTGCACACCGCGGTGCTTCTAGACCTTTCTCGTCATCGCCGTATTCTGATGGAGGCGTACTCGGCGACTCCTCGCGGCGCCGGTTGACACCAGATGTGTTGGAGAACGTTGAGGAGGTAGTTCCACAGCTGGAGACGGTAGAGACGCTGAAGTTTGAATCGGCTGGAGGACCAGGAGTTGGGCGATCAGAGGCTATGTCGTTATTTCCGGCTGGTGAAGGCTCACCGCACGATCGTGAATGGGAGCGAGTAACAGGACCGGAGTGGTTGGGACGAGAGGGATAGAGGATATTATCAGAGTGAATGTTGGCCTCATTGGATTTAGGTGTCTTAGCTTTATCGACGGATGGCATATTGAACTATTGTAGGGATTGGATAACCCACACTCCGCAGGCCTCACGAAGCTTTTAACGAGACAACTGGCAGTACAGCAAACCTCAGAATATAACGCCTCTTTCTATATCCTCTCCATCACACAGAGGACACCCCATGACGCGAGGGAGGGCCCAGCCATGATCAACAAATCCAACAAGAAGAAAGTAATGCCTGCTACAATCACCCTGCCGCTGCATACATCCCTGGGTGCGCAGCACGAGGCCGCAGTCATAGGTCCCAGCCACCCTAATAGGTGGTGCTGACCCCCCGTAAACCGAGCGGCGCTTACTTCCGTGCGGGAGCATGCGTGCTTTTGCTGAAGCGGTTCCGTTCGGGGAGCTTCTATCTTAATCCTAGCCGGCGACAACCTGGCGGGCGATGCTCAGTGAGACTCGGTGGTGTTGGCCGGGTTCATATAGTACATCCCTGTTAGCCAGAATCGGGATATGCGATTCGTTGACTAGAGGCGAGACTGGGGTGGCGCGGGGATACACAGGGTTGGGTTATGCAGGTCGATGGTTTAAAGGGTGTGTTGAACCCTTTGGGAGGGTTCGTGTTGGTTTTATCCTGGTCGTCGGGAAGACCGAGGCTGGGGGGGCATGTTTGCTTCACGCAAGTGCGAGACAGGCCGTGACGAGGCTGGGAATGGGAATGAACTGGAATGTAGTTATTGTCATCGCCATCCGCTTTTTTACAAAATGGGAATGGGTTTCACCTAGCACCACCATCTCGGCTTGTCAAGGCGTACATACAAGACGACGAGTTGGGCAGACTTCGTGTGTCCGGTTCTTTATTGCGACGAGGCTGCGCAGGTGAGAGCTAATGCAAGCATTATATCACACCCATGCTACATGCGTAAAATATACGAGGGTTGAGAGGGCATTCAAGGGCCATCTTCATACAATCATGTTAATACATCGTCTTAACTGCGGCTCATTTAAATTCCGTCAAAATATGATCCTACTCATCGAGGACGGGCCAAGTGTTGAAACGGGGACGAGGTTCACACCCCGCATAGACAAAAGGGGCGTGCGGTGCGGTAGGGTAGCCGCCGGCCGTCCAGATGGCGGCAAACGATTTAGCAAGGTTGGCTCAAAAACTGCAACTTCGAAAACACAACATGAACAGCCAACCCACTTACTCTTTCTTTCGGTCTCAGTCTTATAGATTGGTCTCCTAACGCTGGCACATCCAAAATTTCTAAAGTTGTACTGTGGCCAGAGCCTTTTTCGGGACGGACTCTGAGACGAATGGTGAGTCCAAATGCCTGGCTTCGCCCCGATATTCGAGAAACAATAAAATAGGAGGAGCATGCAGTACATATACTGGTCTAGTTCTCCTATAATCAAAATAGGCACTTTGGCGGAGTGGTTAACGCGATGCCCTGCTATCTACATCACGTGGAAGTCAGGCATTTCCTTCGGGAGCGAGTGTTCGAATCACTCAGGTGTCGTATTTTTCGTATTTTTTTTTGCCCTTTATCCCCCAACGTTTAATTGTGTAGAGGTTCATTGCGCTCGCTTTCTGCGAAGTAAGAGAGCTTGTTTGGAGTTCATTGCGAAATTGTGGGTGTTCGTGTTGTCATTGACATGGGCATTTGGTGCGGGGTCGTTGGTGGGATGTTCATTCTCAGGAACGAGATCTATTTAGATTCAGGAACTGTACCACATTTATAAACAACGTTAAGACATTCAATTATTTTGATATTTAAGTAATATACAAGAAAAATCAAGCATCTAATAACTATTTAATTGCATGCCTTTTGCTAAATCATGACGCTGTTGCTTATATGGCGGATCTCCATGCCGTCTGACATGCAGGCTAGGCTCCCACAAGAACATCCCTCATGAGTGAGGCTGATGAAGGTGACTCCGTAGGTTTCTGCCCAGTCACCCACAATCATCATATCTTCTACAACATCCCTCATAATTGAGGTTGACGAGGGTTTCTGACGCAGTAGATTTCCGACACAGTCACTCACAATCACCACATCCATCACCCTCTCCCCAAAAAGACAAGATGAGTTCCAAAAACCCCCCACCAAGCCTCACACCCTCCGACCTCAAGCAACCCCCCCTCGCCTTCCTCCGCTTCACCGGCTCCTCCTACCCCCTCGTCCCCACGCGCCTCCTCCCCTCCAACAGCTCCGACCCCCGAGACTACTACCTCAGCACCCCCCTCACCAGCCCCGCCCCCATCATCAGCGTCTCCCCCTTCGTTCCCTACCCCCTCATCACGCACCTCATGCGCCGCAAGAACGACAGCGCTTTAGCCATCAAATTCGCCCCCGGCCGACGCGGCGTAATCACCAACATGGAAGGCGTGCTGCACACTTTCGTGACCCCCCTCGTCGTCGCGCTCATGCACGGCGACTACCGCTATCTGGGCGGGCACTACGTGGAGCCCCTCCCGCTTGCGGAGGGGCGGCAGCAGGCGAGGAGGGTGGTGGTTAGTGCGGCTGTGCAGATGGATTTCGAGTTTAAGAGCGTGATGATGGAGGCGTGTCGGGTGGAGTTGGCGGAGGTGGTGGGGCGGGAGCTTGGGGCGGATTGGAGGGTTTTGGGGGACAAGGAGAAGTGGGAGGGGAGGGGGAGGGAGGAGTATGAGGATGGGCTGAAGAGTCACTTGGTTGCGCATTTGGTGGCTTCGAGGAGGCTGCCGCCGTTGAAGGTTGTGAAGGATAAGGCGCTGAGTGAGGCGGCGACGATTGAGTTTCTGGAACAGCATATTAAGGATCCAAGGTCGTCGCCGGTGGATTTCCAGAATGTGTTTTCGGCGGTTGGGGCCCCGAATAAGACGGTCGTGTCGCTGGAGTTCCTCTACAATACTGCTGTGCATCAGCTCTGGAATGAGATATCCGCCTTGGAAGTCGCCTGTCCCCAGGGCTACATCTACACCTCCGACCCGCCATCTATCTTCGTCCAGGCAATAGGGGGTGCTAAGATTGTCAACCGTCTCCAGTTCGCCGCGCTCAAGCACCTGGCGTCCACGAGCAAGTACGCCAAGTTTGTCAATATGAAAGCCTTTACGTTCAACGACTACTCTGATGACGGCGCGGTGGGACTGCTGCGGGTTGCACTCCTGGCTCAGCGTCACGTTGTGGTGTTGCCGAAGGCGAAGCTGTTTAGGGGTCAAAAGGGCCGCTATGATCCCGGGGAAGAACTGGAGGGGGGCTTGCTGGTGGTGCATAACAACAGCGATGCGTTTGGGCAGAACATCGAGACGGAGTTTGCGACGGGGAGCTTGGATGGGGCGATTGGAGCGTCGACTAGTGCGGCGGCATCGTTGATGAGGGACCGGAAGGATCTGCTGGACTGGATTTTGTGAGATGGTGGGTGTTACCTTTGGGTTTTTGGAGGTGCCTTCATCGAGGGTCGTTGTTAAAGCGGAAATTGGGTTTGGTTTAAGGTTGTGCTTGGTGCTGGCAGTATCACTTGATGCGTGCGGTTGAGACACAGAGGGTAGGCTGGCCAATGGAAGGTTCTCGTTGACATTGCGGGGGCTATTCATATGACATAGATGGCTGGGTTACTGTTATTTTGCATTCTCATCATTGCTACTCATAGAACTCAAGGGTCAGAACGTAGCGAGTAGAGAGTCATTCAGGATTTGTTTTTCGGTGAGATGGAAACTACCTGATTCATTTAGCAGGTACTGGCTCAGTACTGGCGTATATATCGTTAGATGTTTGGTTGATAGAGGCTGACAGATTACTCAGCATTCTTTGTACCAAATATCGTATTGAACAGGTTCCATTTATTGTTTCGTAGGCCTGGCTTGGTACGTGGATTATTAGTGAGAGATACATCTCCTCCCTCTACTCCGCACTATCGAATTCACCCCATTCGTACGTACGTGTATGTATGTGTATATGTATGTGTATGTACACTTACTGCACAGAAACCCGTACTCTGTGCGCCGCCTCCTATATTTCCCAAAGAAACTACTATATCCCCATATCCCCATATCCCCAAACTCCAAACTCCGAAAACTCTCGTTACATTTTGTATTACTGTTACCACTGAACTCGTAATCGTACTGTACATATTTGTACCCATAATCTCAAAATAGCGACACAATTTACTGGCGAATGTCAGACTGTCCTCCCGTAATTCTCCCATCTGCGCCACCTTGGGAATACATATCCGCCCCACCCGCCTTCCCCAGCGCCGGGTCCAGGAAGCCGGGGCCTGATTATCAACCAACCATCCTCCCCATTGAAACATAACGAACGACGACAACCCACCGAAAATCCCTCCCTCTCCGACCTCACCACCACCCAAAGAGACCGCAGCTCTCAACTCGGCTGCAGATACTCTTGGTGATGACCGCCCTCCTACACTTCAACTCGTCGACACCGGGGTCTCCACCGAACGAGAAGCGCACCTTCTCTGGCCTCCCCATGTCCTCAAACAAGAACGACAAGGCCGACAAGAACGTCAACGGCAACAGCCACTTCCCGACAAAACTCAAGAACTTCTTCCGCATCAATTCGCTGGGCTCCGACAAGACCGAAGGTGCCAAAGATGCCCCGAAGCAAGAAGGCAAGAGCTTCCGCCAGTCCAAGTTCTTCAGCGGCGTAGGACGCAACCGATCAGCGACCGTTGCGAGCGAGGGCCACCCGCTCGACGATGGCGTCAGCCCCACCGCCCATGCGAACCCATACTTTCAACACCAGGGCATGCCAAACTTCAGACATCACAATGAGGGATCCGTACCGAGTAGTCCGACTGGCACGCCCGCGTTACATATCAGTGCTGCTTCGGGAGCGAACGACCAGGCCACAGCTGCGGGGAAAGAGGAGTTAGCGAGGAAACTGAGGAGGGTTGCCAGTGCGCCGAATGCGCAGGGACTGTTCTCGAAAGGCAAGGGAAGTGCAGAGAGGCCGAATACAGCGGAGTTGGGCAAGGAGCCGATTGCTGGACTGGGAATTGGGGATAAGTCGGCTGTCAATCTTGCCGTGCCGGGTGCCGATGAACTGGGGGAGTTGCAGCCGCCAAGGGCTCCGGCCGCTTTCAGGAGGACGTATAGCTCCAACTCGATTAAGGTGCGGGATGTGGAGGTGTCGCCGAGCAGTTTCGATAAAATCAAATTGATTGGAAAGGGAGATGTGGGGAAGGTTTACCTGGTGAGGGAGAAGAAGAGCTCGAGACTCTATGCGATGAAGGGTATGTGCCTCGATCTGATTGTCTGATACGTTTCTAACACCTGCCAGTCTTGAGCAAGAAGGAAATGATCAAGAGGAATAAGATCAAGAGAGCTCTTGCCGAGCAAGAGATTCTTGCGACGAGCAACCATCCGTTTATCGTGACGCTATACCATTCTTTCCAGTCTGAGGATCACTTATACCTGTGCATGGAATACTGCAGCGGTGGAGAGTTCTTTAGAGCATTACAGACTCGTCCTGGAAAGTGTATACCAGAAGATGATGCTAGATTTTATGCCGCAGAGGTTACTGCTGCGTTGGAGTACCTGCATCTGATGGGCTTCATCTACAGAGATCTAAAGCCAGAAAGTAAGCATTTCGTGCACAGTTAGAGCGAGAGCTATATTAACAGACTACAGACATCCTACTGCATCAGTCAGGCCACATTATGTTGTCAGATTTCGATCTTTCAAAACAGTCGGACCCTGGTGGAAAGCCAACTATGATTATCGGCCGTAACGGAACCAACACGAACTCATTACCGACCATCGACACGAAATCCTGCATAGCGAATTTCCGTACCAACTCTTTCGTCGGAACTGAAGAGTACATAGCCCCAGAAGTTATCAAGGGATGCGGCCACACCAGCGCCGTCGATTGGTGGACCCTCGGCATCCTCGTTTACGAGATGTTATACGGCACCACCCCCTTCAAGGGCAAGAACCGCAACGCAACCTTCGCCAACATCCTGCGCGACGACGTCCCCTTCCCCGAAGGGTCCGGAAACCCCCAAATTTCCAAGTAAGCCCCCAACCAACCCCTTCACTAGCGTCTTGCAACCCACTAACCCTCCCCCCAGCCTCTGCAAATCCCTCATCCGCAAGCTCCTCATCAAAGACGAGAACCGGCGCCTAGGTGCCCGCGCCGGCGCCTCAGACGTCAAGACGCACCCCTTCTTCCGCACCACGCAATGGGCTCTGATCCGCCACATGAAGCCCCCCATGATCCCGCACCAAGGGCGCGCGATCGACACGGTCAACTTCCGCAACGTCAAGGAGTCGGAGAGCGTTGACATCACGGGGCGCAACCAGGATGCGCTGGGCGCGAACGGGCTGCCCAAGGGGGTCCCGCTCGATTCGGGACTGTCGACGCCGGGGGGTACCGATGTCGTGGATCCGTTTGAGGAGTTTAATAGCGTTACGCTGCATCATGATGAGGAGGTGGGGCAGCATGTGGATTTGAATAATGGGCGGTATGATGGGAGGGACTAGAACCTGCGTTGCGTTCTTTGTCTGCGAGGACTAGACTGCTGTCGCAGGTCCCCTTGGACCCTGCTACTGCTACTACGATCATTTACCGACCTACTGGGGATGCTGCACGCCCTGGAAGCGCTTCCGGACGACACATTGCCCGACCCATCCATCCATCCTACCAACCCACCACCACCCAGGGCACTCAGCACCCCTACATTCACTCCTTTTCCCGCCCTATTTTTTGCGTCCTCGTTTCGGTATTTGATTATATTACCGCCCCCCCGGCGTCTCTACAAATGGAATTAGACAGCGCGCCTCCCTCATTTTTTTCTCCCCCTCTCCCTATCACTCCCATCACATCACATCACTCCCTTATATTTTGTTTTTGGCGCGCTAAAGGGGCCCAAGCTTGGTTGGTGATTGATATGTTTTTTTGTTATTGCATTATGGCGTTTTTTGTTGTTTTTATTTGCTTTTTTTTGATGGGCGTGTGGTTGGTTTTCGTTGAGATCGGGGGGGGTTTGCGCTTTTGTGATTTTTTTTTCTTCGTTGTGGTTGTTTTGGTGGCTGGTGGCTTGTCTGAGTAGATAGGCGGGTGAGGAGGAAAGGGGGAGAAAAGCTGTGGGGGGTGAGATAGGGGAGGGGATGTGAGGGGGGATGAGATGAGATGACGGATGTGGATGCGTTATGATGAGGATGGGGGGAATGGAGTTAGCTAGGTTGGGGGTTGTCAGATGAAGAATGAATGGACATGATTTGACTCTGTATGTGATGGGTTATGGTGTCTATCTGCCAGGGGCGTGCATGTCTGTCCACATTATACTGAGCAGGTCCCAAAGTCTTGGAAGCTGAGAGTTTTCCAACTGCTTGGTATTGGCATTTACCGGAGAGTTGATCTTCTGCTGTATAAAGCCGCCTTGTAGTGCTCCATGGTGCGAATGATTATCTTCATTGATGCCTTCGGATTGTATCGAAATATGTAATGCTCCTTGGCAACGGTATACATGATAGTAGCAGCACAGCCACTCTGGGGGCGCATGAATAGATCCAACGTTTGTTATGACTCTAGGGCCAACGGTGCGAAATTGGACGACGGAAATGACAGCGAGCAGTGGAGAAGTTGACGGCAGCAAGAAGACGGCGGTGACAGGAAGTACACGGTGATGGGAATGTGAAGTGGCAGAAACTGTGATACTCGTAATGCGAGCTATCCCAGACATCCCACCCTCCGTATAGTTGAACCCCTACCAGTCTTTGGACCTCCTGCGCCCCTGAGAGTTTCGGAATGTTTGGATATTCGGTACCGCTCTGGATTATAAGGAGCCTTATAAATGAATACGATAGGGAACTCGAAATTAGTTAGAGTAACAGAGGTCAATTCGTCCTGGGGAAGTTCGACTCGCAGCTGATTATTATATGGTTATACTGTACTTCGATGAGGAAGGGTTATTATATTCTTCATGTAGTCCTATCATTATTAACGAGCGTGGCAGCGACATCAACAACTAATATGTGTCCCGAAGTCCTACCGAGCTCAACCCAACACATCCAGTCCTGAATGCCCAGTATATCACTTCGCCGCCGCCGGTCCCGTAGGAGCCGCAGGCGCAGCAGACGCACTCGCCCCAGCCGAGCCCTCCGCCGCCGCTCCACCCCCCGCCCCTCTCCCTCCCCTCCCTCTCCTCACACTCCTCCCTCCTCCTGCCCCCCCACCCCTCCCACCACCACCAAACCCACCCCTCGCCCCCGCCGCCGGCGCCTCCCTCGCAGGCTTCGTATCCTTCCTCTCCAGCACCACCACCGTCCCCTGCGCGATCTTCGTCGGGTTCGCCGCCACCGCCTTGCGCAGCCCCTCTCCATCCGCGAAATCAACGTACGCGAAGCCCTTCCGCTTATCGATCTCGACGTTGGTTACTACGCCGAAAGCGGTCATTGCTTCGCGGAGGAGCGGCTCCGTTACGCCTTGAGAGGGGTTGGCGTGCTTGACGAAGGCGCGGGTCGCGCCTGCGGTGGGGACGGGGGAAGGTGCTGGTTTGCGGCCTGAAGGCGCGTTGGGGGGTTTGGGTTGGGATGCTGAGGCGGTCTGGCGGGATGTTGATGGGGGTGCGGATACACCAGCTGGCGGTTTGGGTGAGGCAGAAGGTTGTGGTGCTGCGGCTGCCGGCTCGACTGGCTTCTTCAAGAGTGTGATCGCCGGGGTGGGCTCCTTCGCCTTGTTGTTCTCCGCGCGACCTTTACCCTTGCCGCCTCCGCCTGCATTCGATGGTCCGGCCTTTGGCCCTTGTGGAGCAGACGCGGCTGCTACTTCGCTCTTTGCGGCAGCCCCGGCTTCCACTTTGGCGCGGCGATGCGCGTTCACTGGGCTCAAGCCGAGGTCGCGCTGTAATATCCGCGCTGCTGCGGCGATGCTTCCTCTCTCGCGGGTCGCTGCGCGGGGGTTCTTCGGTGCCTCGGTGGGCGCTGCGTTGGCTGGTTGTGCTTGCGCTGCTGTGCCCTTTGATGAATCCCTATTGAGAACCTTGACAGCCTCTCGGGCGGCCTTCTCCACGAGTCTCTCCCTCTTCCCATCTTTGGGGACCTTCTTGTGAGGCTCATCAGCTGTAGAGTCTCTTGATTTCGATTTCCCGGACGCAGAGGCAGATTGGGATTCCAAGCGGCTCTGTTTGGCGGCTTTCGCGGCTGCCGCTTCCTTGCTTTTGTTTGCCTTCTTATCCTTGAGATATTGTACCAATGGGGTTGTGGTTACTTTCTCTCCCTTCGTGGATGGTTCGGTATCCTCTTCCTTGGTAGATGTTGGGTTTGCCAGACTCTCCAGAAAGTCCATGAATTCTGGATCGAGGTCGATTGTGCCTTGGCGTGCATCGGTGCGGCGTTTTCCACTTGGGATGCGGGCGTAGGGTGTGTATTCGAGGGAGGCGGGGCCAAGGAGGCATGGGTTTGTGAAAGTCTTCGCCGCGTCTTCAAAGGTGAGTTGACGCACGTGGTTCGACAGTTGGGTTAGGTATGGCTCGTTGATGAGATGCAGGTAGGCGCGGGAAGGCCGAGATGATTTGGAAGGGCTGTGGGAGTTAGTATGGGAGTTTCATTACACGGTAGTGTTGCTTGTAGGGCGCATACTCTGTTGAAACCTTTCCAGGCTTGTAAGAGAACCAATCCACTCTCCCTGCTCCAATCTTCCACTCTTCGCCGATAATCTTCATGAACTCGGCCTCGGTGAGGGCCGGCGCAAGTCGTCGAACCACTACCTTCAATGAAGGGCCGGCTCTGTTCTGTGACGCTTTCGACATTTTTGGTGCAGTCTGTGACGCTGGTATAGGCAATACGCCGTTTGTCTGAGCCCGAGAAGCCATCTTGAACCTGTTTGAGTGCGTACACTTATTGGAACTGTTCGGTGTTGCGGATTTCATCTGAAGAGGCGTTGTGTTATCGCCGCTGGTCTGTGCAGCACCACAATCAGTGACTCCACTCAGATTTGGCTGTGGTGGGGTGTGATGATTCGGGAACATCGACCAACGAATTGTAAGCGACGAAGCGCGAGTAGCGCTCTCGGACTGCGCGTGTGCAGATCCACATCAACAGCACCTTTGCGAGCTTGTTGATATCATTCCACGAGTTAACACTCAACGACTCCCTGACACAACTACAAGATTTCTCAATATGGCGCCTGGAGTTCCCAAGCCAGGCCCGGCCAAACTTGGCCCCCGTGCTGGACTGGATGAGTGGCTAGAGCAAGCCAAGCTATGCCGGTACCTACCAGAGGGTGCCATGAAGCAGCTCTGTGAGATGGTGAAGGAGTGCCTTATGGAGGGTGCGTTCAGTTCAAATTCATTGTCAATTGTTTACTGACAAAGTCATGCAGAGTCCAACATCCAACCTGTCCGTACGCCTGTCACAATCTGCGGCGATATCCACGGACAGTTTTACGACCTGCTTGAGCTCTTCCGAGTCGCTGGCGGTATGCCAGGGGAGACAAATGTACAAGCTCCTACAACTATTATCACCTCCGATGACATCGAACCTCCGACTACTATCAGCGGCGATAAAATTGGCAGTGATAGCGGTATTGGGAGCAGCGTTGCGAGTGGTGCAGAGGATGACGTTGAGGAACCAAGAGGCCGTCCTCGTACCGCTGGAAGCACTCGCTCGGGAGCAAGTTCGGCTGCTCATTCTGCCAACACCAACGAAGTTACTGGCACAGGAAAGCAGAACTTTGTGTTCCTTGGCGACTTTGTTGACCGTGGTTACTTCTCCTTGGAGACCCTTACTCTGCTTATGTGCTTGAAAGCCAAGTAAGTACCTCGCGGGAACCTTCAGCTGGTGCAATGCTGATTATCACAGATACCCTGACCGCATTACCCTTGTCCGCGGCAACCATGAGTCTCGTCAAATCACACAAGTCTATGGTTTCTATGAGGAGTGCCAGCAAAAGTATGGCAATGCATCGGTCTGGAAGGCTTGCTGTCAAGTTTTTGACTTCCTTATCCTTGCGGCTATTGTTGATGGAGCCGTTTTGTGTGTTCACGGAGGTCTGAGTCCAGAAATCCGCACTCTGGATCAAATCCGCGTCGTTGCTCGTGCACAGGAGATTCCTCACGAGGGTGCGTTCTGTGATTTGGTGTGGAGTGATCCTGAAGATGTCGAAACCTGGGCCATCTCTCCCCGTGGAGCTGGATGGTTGTTTGGAGATAAAGTCGCAACCGAGTTTAACCAGGTCAATGGACTTAAACTCATTGCTCGTGCTCATCAGCTTGTCAACGAGGGTTATAAGGTATGATACGACTATTTTTGGCAGGAATGTGAACGAATGCTGACATCGTGTAGTACCATTTCCCGCAGAAGTCTGTTGTTACCGTTTGGTCTGCTCCAAATTACTGCTACCGCTGCGGTAATGTCGCCTCCATTATGAATGTCGGAGAGGACCTCGACCCCAAGTTTTCGATCTTCTCAGCCGTCCCAGAGGATCAGCGTGCTGTCCCTGCAGGTCGCCGCGGCGCTGGCGAGTACTTCCTCTGAACTACAACTGTTATTTACGTCGCCAGGAGCCTTCTGGTCGACCATCAAACTCTTAGTTTTTGGAGTCTGTCCCTGCATACCGGCGTTTGGGCTTTGGCATATGGCATGTGGTTGAGAAATACCCTGTATGAGTATAAATGGCGTTAGTGTTCCAGAGTTTTGAAACATATCGAGAAGAGAACCCAATAGTGTTCTCGCTGGAACGGATATGAAATGTATGCATATATGATCATAAAGGAATATAGTTTTTTGCGTTTTATGCCAAAAATAGCCCATCCAGGTTATATAACTTTCCGCGAGATGAGATCTAATAATGTACATTAGTACCTGGTTGAATAAAAAAGTGGCACGGTTTATTGTCAAATACTCATGCCCCTCAAAGGTCTAAAGAGTGGCTATAGATGAATATAGTGATTATAGCACTTAAAATACAAGTAAGAGTGTTTAGTTACTCAGGGCTGTAATTGATATGTCAGATACTAACAAATGGAACTGAAGAGAGAGGTTCTATGCCTGAGAACTACCCGAAATGTGTCGAGAACCGTGCCACTTATTGTTTCAACCACGTAATTAGTCACCACTGAGTAGCAGGGATAGTATTGGATAATAGGTGTACGAGTTAATACAGGATAAAAATAGCATGTGCCTCAAATCACAGAATAATATGTTACTCTCTTCTATACTTCTCACATCATTGGTATTGAAACTACGGTTTCTCTCCAGGCATTAGACATCATGATTACAAATATACTCCACAGATTATACAATGCTTCCCCCCTCCCAGGCCAGGATCAGTAGTTAGATATCCTGAACTTCTGTGGTATATTATCCAGGACAATGGATTGGCTGTCCAGCTTCGCTATCCGATCAGCCTCTGCATCCATCTCATCATGCTTCTTGAAGTGCGCAATATCCTCCGGATGCGTCAAGTCTTCTTCTTTAGTATTCTCGTCATGATATCTGTGCTCGTCAGTCTCTCTGCTCAACACCCAGCTTTGATATCCACTGCAGAGGTATAAACTCACTTCTCCCAATGATGTATCTCATACTCGTACTCATCATCTCCATGGTGTCCCGGCCCCATTCCAAAATCAGGAAGCTTTCCCCCACCTGCGACGAACGCCATCCACTCCTCTCTCGTCACGCGCCCGTCCTGGTCTCGGTCTATCAAGCTTAACACCTGCTTGATCACGTCGTCCTTGCGGTCTGCCGCGATGTGGTTGGTGCTCTCATGCTTGAGGCCGTACGTCGTGTATATCTCCTCAAAGTCCCAGTACCCGTTGTCGTCGAAATCGTGGAGTTGGAAGAAGGCACCGCCGTCGAAGTTAGAGATATGATGCTCGTCTGGAGTGGGATGTAAGTAGGGGCCATAGAAAGGGCGCAGGAGACGGGGGAGGGCTGTAGTGGGGGCAATGGGGGTGAAGGGGGATTACCAGCTAAATGTTGTGTCGCCCAGTCCGATTGATGCTCGTCATCTACATTATGGGCGCAGGCGCTTTGTGAGAGAAGAAGTAAAGGCCCTAATAGGGAGAGGAGAAGGCGTGCTGGAGCCATGGCCTAGAAACCCCAAGGCGAATCTGAGAAGTGTCGTAATGTCGAAATGGTGTCCTTTGAAAACAATGCGAGGAGGCAATTCGTGCAATTGGTTGGCTCCAATTCGTATATATCCGTTACTCTTTGTTAACCAACGGGACTTATGTGCACTTCAACAAAGCATCTTTATAACAATAACACAAGCTGGCTTATTCCACAATCGCGCTGTCCTTTCAGGTTGTTCCTGGATCGTTCTCGGCCCGCCCTGTTGAACCCCGAATGTAGACTAGGCTAGCCTTGTGGCACCTACATAGATCGCGGTTTGTATCACCACCAGCCTCACCACTTCTGAAGCAATTCATCTGATCTTTCTTTATTTAGCTATTACCCATAATACCCTATCCTCCGCCCTCTAAATTCCGAATACCTACCTGAAATGAACCGCTCTATCGAACAATCCCTCACATCTCTCCTCCCCCGCCTCACAATCGATCTCCCCTCCGACCTCATCACCCTTGCCTCCTCCCTCGTCGCGCAATCACGCACCACAGCCAGCAACCTCAAGCCCGATGAAGAAATAGGCCGCGCCTACGTCTGCGCTCACATCGCCTGCGAACGCCTCAAATCAACCCTCAACCTCCCCACCATCGAGCCGCGCCCTCCCGTCCCCCCACGCGTCTACAAAAAGCTCTACGACTACCTCTCCTCCGCCCTCGCCGCGCGCCCCCAGCGAACCCCCAAGAAAGTCGAGCGCCTCGAGGACGCACAACCGCCGCCCTCAAATGCCAAGACGCCTGCGCGACGAAAGTCCAACCCGGCGTCGACGACCGCGTCGGGCCTCCCTCTGCCCAGTCGCCCGACACCGTCGAAGGAGCGCTCGCTAGCTGCATTTCGCCCGGCCAATAAGAGTCGCAAGTCAGAGCTGTCACATGGAGGGCGTGGTCGCGAGATAGCGGCGTGGATACGGCCTGTGGTGAGGGGGTTATGCGCCAAGCTGGGGGCGAGGGCCGCAATAGCGCATGTGCTTGCGGGTGTGGGGAGTGTACTGACGCTGCCGACGCCAAAACCGGAAAAGGGGGATGGGAAGGAGAAGCAAAAGGTTCCGGCACTGGTGGCGGCGATATATGTCCTGGTGCATACGAGATTGACTGCGAAAGAGGTTAGTGGGAAGGAGTATTTGGCTTTACGACGTAGTATCCTTGCTGGCTTGAAGAGTTTGAGGGCAGATGAAGAGGTGGTGGAGAAGGTTGAGAAGGAGGAAGCGGGTGAGGCAGGATGGGAAGGGTGGACGAATATTGTAGGGAAGGATGTGGATGACTGGCTTGTGGAGTTAAGCTCGAGGGGGTGGGTGGGACTGGACTGGTTTGAGAATATTGAGAGCGGTTCAGGTATCGAAGGACCAGAAACACGTAATGAGCCGATGAATGATGCGGAGGACGAGGACGCCGATGGAGACGATGACGGAGAAGAGGAATCGATTATGGGACTAGGAACCATGATGCAGGAACGTGTGGATTACCTGAGCTCCAGCAAAAGAGAGGAATACCAGACCTGGGAAGAGGGGATATTGGAGAAAATAGAAGAAATCGAGAGGGCAAGGGCTGATACTGAGGCTATGGATACAACTTAGAGTAAGGTTATTCTTACATTTTTGCTGGTCAGAAATCGAAGTTTGGCCAGAGTGTGTTAAGGAATAAATCATTAATCGAGGCCCAAACAGTATTCAAATTTCCAACTCCACTCCGTCGAGAAGAGCCACCAAAACAATACGGGGGTTATCGTAGGCAGAGTTCTTACCACTCTTATTTTCTTAATATTTCAACTTTTTATGTCATATTCACGCAATAACCTGTATGAGTCAAGCATACATTGAAGCAGTGAACCTGTTAGTCAGGGGGGCTAAACTCTAGTTCGTCGCCGAAACCTCACTTATCACATCTAGTCAATATTAGCCTTCACGCCAGCAGGCGCCGGCCTTGTGTTTAAATAGCACCTTTAATTGTAGATACTATGATATTTCTCTCCTTTATTTTATTCTTCTCATGTTCTTTTTATTGCCAGACATCTTTCATATTATTCCTAGCCAGCCCTGAAACACAAACTGAACTTATCACAACCAAAGTCTCATAAACATCAGCCAAAATGCGCGTCTCAACTCTCTACCGTAGCGTGCCTCTCCTCGTCCTCGCACTTTCCCCAAAGATCAACGCCGCCTACGACACCATCGCGCGGCCCTACCCCTCAGTCGAAGGCGCAGCCAACTCCGACTCCAGCAACAGCACCACAGGCGACGTCCTCCCAGCCCCCTCCGAGCGCACACATTATCGCATCAACGGCCCCGGCCAGCTCGCCATGATATACACCGAACTAGACTGCCCGCGCCTTCTGGGTGCGCAGGAACTATACTTCCCCAGCAACGGCACTAAGGAACTCGAGCTGCTACAGATCGAGCACTGCACCGCGCGCTGCATGAACCTCCCCAAGGGCATCCGCGGCCAGAGCATCGAACTCAGTCTCTCAGGTCCTATCATTATGGGAGAGCAGCCTGCGCGCCCGTATGCGCGCTTATATGAGACGACTGGCTGTAGGGGCGTAGGGAAGGAGGCATCGGTGTCGAAGTTTAATATGAAGTTCTGGGCGTGCACTAATGTCGAGGACGGATTCTGGAACTCCAACCGTGAAGGGGGTTTTGGCAGCTTTATGGTCTGGGAGGGGTGCAGATACCTGGAGTCGGCGGAGCAGAAGGAGGTGAACCTGAAGAAAGCGAAGTTTAAGCAGGAGCTGGAGAGGGCAAAGGCGGATATTGAGAAGAGTAGATGGGAGGCTAGTAATAGGGAGCATAAGATCCAAAAGGAGGAGGGGAAGTTGGAGATTAAGGTGGAGAAACAGACACAGAAGGAGAGGTTGAAGCAGTGGGAAAAGGAGCAAAGGGAAAAGAAGAAGCAGGACAAGCAGGAGCAGAAGGAGAAGAAGAAGCAGGACAAGCTGGATGAGAAACAGCAACTGCGCGAGCAGAAACTGCGTGAGAAAGAGCGTAAAGCTGCTTGGGCTGCTATGAAGGAGCAGCGAAAGAAGGACATGAAGATTCAGTTTGAGGAGTGGAGACAGGACCGCATTAACGAGTTGAACGAGGACAGCGCGAGGGAAAGAGCGGAACGCAAGGCTCAGCGCCAGAAGGGCAAAGAGGAGCGCCAGGCTGAACTTCTCGAGATGGAGAGGCAGTGGGAACAAGATCGCCGGGATAAAGTCGCTGAAAACGACAAGGAGTGGGAGGAGCAGCTAGCCAGTGAGGCTATTGAGATGGCGAGAGATGAGAAAGAAGAGGGTATACTGGAGGCAGCTGAGATTGCGGCCGGAAAAGAGGAAAACTGGGCTCCGAAAAACAGGAGACGGGGCGTTAACTAGGTTCCCATCAATAGACGCCCTGGTGGACCATTAACCGGTGCATGGAAGTGGATCGGTGTTGACGGCTTCTGATAACTACGATCGAGTTATCGGTTCCCGCGACACAACGGGACATTATTCCCCTTCGGATGGAGGATTTGTGCAGCTGCCTATTATCAGTTTTGAATGCCTTTTACAATTGTCTCATTTTATCTCGATATATATATTATTATTTGTGTTTTTGCGGCTAGCACTTCTGGGCCACGCCAAGCTGAGTTCTAGGCCAGATGAGTCGCCAGTTGCATGCGATTTCAGTCACGGTTTCTACGAATGCTTTGCTCGGATAATGGAGATCAGAATGCGGAAGGGCAAAAATCTGTTGTTACTATATTATTATAGACTGCGAAACTTATAGTCCGTTTTCTTTACTTGCGCAATACATCTTTCATGCCATGATTAATGACCAGTGTTATGCAATTACAACATGATGCCCCTCTTCCTGGCCTCAGTCAAGGGAATGCAAGGAACGCCAATATCGGTGATACCGTCGCAGACAATCTCAGCCTCACCCTCTGGGCTCTGGAGGTCGATCTCGCTCAGGTTGATGTTGTCGCAGACAGCGTTGGGGCTGCAAGTAAGCGAGGCAACCTTGCGTCCATTCTTTCCGCTCGACATTCCGGTGAAGTTCTTGAAGACGATGTCGTGGATGTCGACCCTGGATGGGTACTGGGCACAGACCTCCGGCTCGATGTCGAAGTAGCAAGCATCGAGAACGATGGGCCAGTCGGTGTTGTCAATGTAGAAGTTCTTGAAGGTGACGTTCTTGATGTATCCGTAGCCGGCGGTTGGGCCAGCCCATGCCTTAAGGCGGGCACCGTTCTAGAATATTGTCAGTTATTATGCTCCTATTGGAATGATCGGGAGTAGACAAACCTGAGCGTTCAGCATGATCACGTTCTCGACGTAGGCGTTCTCTATGTAGTCCTTGACACCCTCATACTGGCCAATGCTGCCCATGGAGATACCGTGAGTGCCGTTGCAGTAGATGTTGGAGACGAAGATGTTGGAGGTGTTGGGTTTGGGGGAAAAACAGTCATCGCCAATGTTAACCCAGGCGTTGCGCACTGTCAGGCCGTCCACGTTGTACGAATCCCAGCCGTCGGTGTTCTTGGGCAGATTCTCGCTAGTGGACAAGTTCTCAATGATAACGTTGTCGTAAACAACGTTCTTGGAGGTCACGACGAAGTTAGTCCAGATAGGAGAGCCGGTGAAGCGGATACCCTCGATGTGGAGGTTGGTGGCGTTCTGTGCATAGAAGAGAATAGGTCTGAGGTAGGTGTTGTCAGGGTCCTATTTTTGGTTAGTTGTCGTTTAGGAGTTAAGGCTTTCTGCAAAATACTTACAAGCACTTCGAGTCCAGCAAATCCATCGTACCATTTCTGTCCGTTACCATTGAGAGTCCCAGTGCCGAAGATTCTAATGTCCTTGCCTCCCCACTGCCAGAAAGCAATACTTTTCTGGAAAGGATGGTAAAAGTAGTTGTTTTGCCAGTACTCGATATCATCCGTGAACTTGATCTCTCCATCAAGCTGCACCTGGACGTCGTCCAAGAAGGTCAAATCGAGCTTCTTGCCAATGACGAACTTCTTGCCTGCGGGGAGGACAAGAGTTCCGCCGTGGTTGGCCTCCTTTAGTCCCGCGAGGAACTCGCAAGACCTGTCGTCAGTGTCGCTGTGGGACTCTGGGATGTAGACCTTCTTGCGCCTATCTGGAGCCGGGTGAGTGTAAGGGTAGAAGCGGCGGTATTCGTCAACGGTGCGAGGGCCGAGATAGCTCGCATCCATATGAGCTGCCTCAGTGATGGCGAGGAGGGAGGCAACAAGGCCTAGGGCGGGGAGTTTGAAAAACATGATGCCGATGAGAAGGAGAGCTGGCTCAATGGACTGCGAGGCTGAAGTAGAAAAAAGTGACGCATGGCGAGGCTATAAGGACCTGCCAAGGTGGCTAATGAAGAGAGCAGTAATTGGGGTCTTCCCAGCCATGTCATATCGGAGATGGAATGGTGAGAATGTCCACCTATCGGCGGATATGCCGCCCATATTGCCATGCCTCGAGAAGTTGGGGAGTTGGGGTAAAAGCGAGATAAGATCGCCAGTTCTAACCTTACCCCTGCGGCCCGTTATTGGCATGCGGGGAAAGGCCACACGGAAGCCAGAAGCAGACCGGGGATGACGAAAAGCAGGTGGCTTGATGCAAACGCGTGCATATCGCTAATAGTAAACAAATTGGAGAGACAGGTGGGTGGAAGAACGCGGTGGAAAATACTCAACTGGAAACGCGCCTTCCTAGGAGCCTCGCGCCTTCGTAATTCCAATCCAGTAACTATCACTTATCATAGTATACCGTGTACGCACTGCACTGTATTGACGCATTCCGAGTCGACGCCACAGTGAACCTCCTACCCCACATAAAATGCCAATCTCCGCCTTGGGGTAAGTAAGAGTTTGCCTAGGCCGGCGTAAATATGACTGCCGTGATTGAGCTATGAAGCTTTGTTCACCCGCCATCGATCCCCATCGGCCATCTGATTGGAGCGAAATTAGCGGTCCAGATATTATTCCGACGCCCACATCGCACCAACATATGATGGCGGCTTGGTATTAGGGACGGTATTCGATCCTAACCAGCCATTTTCCAACTTGCAGTAGAAATCCAACGGCTGGGCATTTTCTAGAAGCGGAATACGAAATGCGGTGCCTGGATTTGGCTGTGGCCGGCCCGTGGTTACCCCATACGCCACTGTCCCCCGCAGACAAAGATTTCCCCGTTACTGCCAAAAGCGGGGGCGGGGCCACGGATTCTTGACTCCGTCGCTGTTGTTGTGGACACTCTTGATGGCTTCATGACTGCAATCTTAATGCTTCTTTCCGTCTTTCTCTGGGCGGAGTAGGCTATGGAGAATGCCGCGTTTCCAAGGCTTGGATGACAACTCTTGTTCGAGAAATGCAGTAATATGCTTGGTTCCCCACGCCTTTTGGCATCGCCGAGGTATCATCGTGCATAGAGTACTATAGAGTGCTTGCATCGACAACGGAAATAGACCAAACGAGGCGGTTACTAATTGTTATTTTCCAAATTGTATTCGGGCACAGTTGTACTCGGTAAGACGGTGTATTTTTTTTAACGTAGCCGGTGAAGCACCGATGTTAATTGGGGAGGAACGACCTTTGCCCTTCCCCAGGATACATATTGATCCCAAATATAACCCGCAGATCGCAGCTGTAGATGTAAACAAACGTAATATAATATGGTCTCACGGAAAGAACGGCACACTGCATTTTGTTGTGGTTTTGATCCAGTCCTAGGGACTAGGATACAACAACAGTAGGCATGATCTGATATGTGGTGCGTGGTGCCAGGATTCTGTATCTTTACCCTTACAGTATTGCATCCCTTCACGAAAACCACCCAAGTAAAGCTCAACACTTAAGGCTCACTTAGTGCATGGCTTGCTATTTGGAAGTAATCGCGCGCTTCTTCGCGCGTACCATTGTACGCGGCTTACAACATAAGGGCCCAATATGATACATTGTAGCACGCACACGTATGTACCCTGATTCCATCGGTTCCCTGTTACGAATTCCGCGAGATAGAGAAACTATCCGTTCTAGATATTTCCAGCAGTAATCGATCACTTGTGCCTATCTCTGTTTATCTTTAATCATACGATAATACAATGTCCAACTATGGAACTGATCACATCCCTACAGTCGTAGGGCTCCAAGATTACAGTATGAGGCGAGGAACAGCTGCATTCTGCATGTGATGGTGGCACGGGGCGTTAAGCTTTTCAGCACCACATTAGCGACGCCGTGGCACCGTCTTGTGCCTCCCAGAAATTTTGGATCAATATTCCGGAGATTTTTCATCTGTCGTGACGATCTGCGTGGTAAACTAGGTATCATTTGTCGAGTTTGGAAGGGAAACTAATATTGTTCTCTCGAAACAGATGGATATTCTGGCTGTCATGTCAAGACCTGAGAAACATATTTGACGGTAAAAATTGCAACAGGCTTTCATTTTTCCGTCATCGATTATTGGTTACTCACACCATCTCCATTGGGTTTTTTGAAGGTTTTAATATATTTCCAAAGCTTCAATATGGTCCTGCTCCACTCGGGGCCCATAAACACCAACGTGCTTTCTTGGGCACTGTCACCCTTCTCGACCCCTACCACCACGGGCTTGATCTTGGCTTGATCTTGGGCAATGGAGTTGCTGTACATTTTCACAGATGCGGACGATGTCTTGGAATGCGTTGGCCAGCAGTGTACCAAGGCTAGACACGGCCTGGATGTGGGTATGGGAGATAAAAGACATATGACAGCGGCATCGGCAGTAGAAGATCCCGCTTCTATTCGAAGGAGAAGACTTATTCTTTACGGCTTCTACGAAAGAAAGTTTTAAGATTATGGATACCCCATAGATCCCTCGATTCCGCGCAGCGAAGAAGGATCGCCACATGTTAACTCTCTCCTTCCCTTCCTCGTTCATACCTGTCAAATACGGACCGAGAATGTCTCCGTCCACTGCCAACCCCACCACGTGGGGGTAAATATCGACGATCATGCCCCAGGAATGGACGTCCCCGACGCATCTTCATGGATTAGGGTGTGCACGGTGCGACACGATGGCACAAAAAGCTTCACATGTGACTTCAGCTCCTGCCATCTTGGGCCCGCTGTGAGACTGCCGCACGATGCCGTGAGAGGATCTTAGAGCTAATATAGCCTCGCGATTATACTTTCGGCCCTGTTACCAATCCACGTGGCGGTGATAATGGCAGGTTACTATATACTATAAGGCATGTCGATAGCGTCTCTCGAGCCTGTTAACGTTACACGTGGAGACGACTAAGTAGTATATATCTAGCAAGGGAAGCTACAGCGCGAAAGGCAATCTACGCTGCTAAATTGTCAAGATACGCTGCCCGACTCTGAAGTACCAGAGCCAAAATGGTCGCCAACTCGTTTGCCGCGAGGTGTCTCGGCATTGCCGCCCTCCTTACCGGAGCTCAAGCCGTCACTACCTTCACCGACGCCCAGCTCAATGCCTATCTGAGCGCGGGAGGCCAAGACCTAGCCTACGCCTACGCACCGTAAGGGATCCTCCTCTGTCCCTCTACCCCCCCACCCCATCTCACACCCCACAGCGTCTTCTTCTTCTCCCAATCCCAAAAACAAGTCCCCACCTACCCCACCTGGGCCTTCCGCGGCTCGCCCGACACGCCCGACATCTACGACCTCGCGCACCAGACCGTCCCGGCGCCGCAATGCCAGTACCCGAACGTTGGGTGCAACAGCCGCAACCCGGGCGTGCCGATCAACAACCAGGGCCCGCGCTTCCCGATCTATTTCACCACGAAGAAATGCAGTGACACCGAGGTGCGCGTGGTGTATAACCTGTACTACCAAAAGGACGGCGCCAAGGTCCTCTTCGTCGACACCGGCCATGAGCATGACTGGGAGCGCGTTATCGTCATCCACACCCGCGATGCCAGCGCGACCTGGAAGCCCACCCGTGCTTTGTACTCTGCGCACAGCGGATACAACTCCTACGCCTGGAACGACATCCAGAACTCCCTAACGTACCCATTCCATCTCCCTTAATGATTAACCCCCACTAACACCTCTCCAGCACCGCGGACGCCGAAGCCGGCAAGGGCCCTGACCCGAACGGCCTGAAGGGCCTGGACCACCCGAAGGCGTACGTCTCGTGGTCGAAACACGCGCACTTTGACACCCGTAACACGGGTTGGAACGATGCGATATCGCAGTCTACGGATAACGCGTTCCGCGGCCAGGACTGGTGGAAGTTTGTTGAGAAGCGGGACTTCATCCAGTCGGATATGGAGACGGTTGCTGGGAAGGCGCTGGATGCGGCGAATTGGGGGAGTGCGACTAGTGATCCGGTGATTGTGGAGGAGCAGGTTTGTGCGGCTAGTTGAGGGAGAGATTGTTGTGAGCATGTGGAGGAGCCTTATATATATTTCATTTTTGCGAAGCGTTGAGAAAATCTATTGTGTTATGAATCTATGTTCGTTGTATGGCATCTGCGGCTATGTAGACATGGTGGTGATACACGTGTGTGACTCTTACAGTTTCTTATGTGACTTACAAAGCATCTTCCATGATTTCCAGCGCCGCACATAAAAAGTTTAAATTAACGTATGCCCCTCTAGCTCCGAGCTACAGAGATGGGGTCAATGGCACTAGGGTACGCCTTGGACTCCCTAAAATACCAATACCGTCTGAGTAGGAACTAGTTGGTTTCTAACCGATCTAAGAGGGCTTATAGAGTGTTCAAGAGTTTGGAACGAAGCTTGTGAGCTTGCACGCTCAGATATACGTCTATGAGATCTTACTTCAGAGCTTTTTGGTCCATAGGTCTCGTACAAGGACCACATCTCGGTCCTAAGGTCCTTCCGCTTGTTACGAGCCGTGATAGCATACCGTCACTATGATCTTGTCACCACGCACCAGTCATCTCACCGCTTCCCATTCCCACCGCTGAGGTCCCGTCACCGTTAGCTGAGCGCAAGGACGGTGTTCGAAAGGTGGCGGGCAAGTGGGAGGAGGCGGGCAAGGTGTAGTGCTAAAAAATGTCAGATGATGCTGATGTAAAACGGAAATAGGGTCATACATTCGCTATAGGTGTGATGCATCTGCTGGAGTTGCTATGAACTTGCTCAGGTATGGGCATGTCCGCCCAGGGTTTGTGGCCCTCTACAGCAATAAGTTTCTCCGGGTTCCCGATGCTATGATGGATCGTGACCACGAACATCTTGTCATCCTCTGCTTGTGCTTGTCTGAACTCAGTGCATGCACCCCTCCATCCGCTGTCTTCATTCGCTACCTAGTGGTGTCAGAATACCAGACACAGTCGAGTTGTTGAACAACCTTTGCGTTAATGAGTTCGATGGAAGAGCTGCCGTCAATCAGGACCTGGTCTACTTCAAAGTCATCATCCGTGGGAATGGATCGAATAAGACACTTGGTGTAAAAACATGGCAACGGTGAGTTCATATCAAAATCAGATTCACTACGAACCTAGGCAGCATAAGAATGCAAAATCTTATCATGAATCTGACGCGCTCTCGACTTCAATACCAGCCTCTCAAGGTCATCCACTTCTTTCATAGTAGGCTATCATAGCCACTCGATATACTATTTCCCAACTATCCTGATATCGGATGACGGATGGGTTACACACATACATCCCTACTCACTTGAACTTTGGCCCGTATGAAGATCCCAGTAGGAGAGGGGAGGTTAGACGAAGATGTTATGAAAACATTGACCCTCTTATCGATCCGTATGCCTTACGATCACATCATTATCGCAAACCAGTGCCTGCTCAAAACTTGGGCTTATTTGATGGGCCTATGCCATAGTAGACTATTTAAGATAATGAATATGGAATGGGTCGCCTGGAATTAAGCACCACCAGATGATACCGATGAACTCTTACCAGATAACCATGCGGTATTTCGAGAACTTTCTATTAATCCGCCGTTATAGGACAGATCATTAACCATATTAAGCAGAACTCTATGTTGCTTTATCTAAGCTTTCTTAAGAATAATAAAATGTTTCCTAAGAGTAGTGATGAATAAAGGGCATAGACTTTTAACGTGGTCTCTAATTTATAGTTAAGGGTATATAGTATGTATAACTATAAGTATAATAGCTCTATTAAATCCTTTAATGTTCTTTAGTTTTATAAGTTTAATAAGAGAGATGTTTTTAATTTCATAAATTCGTTTTATGTTAATAGCATTCATAAAGCTTCCACCTATTACATTACTATCCATTAAGGCTTATATAATAATTTAGTTTCTTCCTATTCTACAAGTAGCTAAGAACAGGGTGTTATAGTTAAAATGGGATAGTGATAAGGTAGAGGAGGTAATTCTTACTATAGAACCTCTAGTAACGTCTTCTCTAGAGGCTATTTGTTTCTTAACTTATATTAAGCTTGCTCTTCTATAGTAGAGATCTTATTAACTCTAACTTTCTACTTCTATAAGTAGTTGTAAGCATGATGACCACTTCTATAGTAATAGAAGCATTTACTAAGCTTTATAAGCGATTCTTTCTTAAGATCTTAGTAGGGAGGGTAGTAGAGCTTCTTCTATAGTGCTACTATTTTAACAGTAGTACTAGTAGTAAGGTTCTAGCTACTCTACTTCTAGTAGGTGAATGACTATAGCTTCATTCTCTTCTCCTTTTCCTAAATCCTTTATAGGTTTTAGTTAACAAGCATGTACTTCTTTATAAATTTATATAAGGTAGTTACTCCTACTTTAGCTATAAGAGCTTTTTATATGCCTTAGTTGATTTTAAATTAAAGATCGTTAAGTAAGGTTGCTTTAGTATAATCTAGTTCTATAATAAGTCTCTAGAATTTAGCCTAGAAAGTGTAAGGACATAGGGCACTATATTATGAGAAGTTACATATAAGAGTACAAGTTAGATAGGAGTTAGTGTAATCCTATAGGTCTACTACGAAGGATATAAAAAAGATAAAGGGGGAGCTTATAGCTTCCTACCCCTTTAATATCTATAAGAGGTCTAACTTAGCTAATCCTTAGCTTATCGCTTATTACTTAACCTATAACCCCTCTATATTAACCCTAACTAAGGAGGCATCCTTATACTACCCCCCTCCTAAGAGAGTGCTTTGTCTATAATACACGTTATAGTCATGTAGTCACGTAGTTATGTAGTCGTGTAGTTATGCTCTTTATAAAGTAGTTATAGTAGATACCCCTTAGAGGGGATGTAGGGTTGCTACCTTAATAGAATCTTAAGGCTATGTTATCTATCTTATAAGAACGAGAGGATCTAGTTCATTACTCTAGCGCTACTCTAGATCATAGGTAGTAAGTTCTTAAACCATGTTTAGATAGTTCCCCTTCTATTAACTTTTAATAACTATAACGTAGCTATAGAATTAAGGGGTTAACTTATTCTATATGTACTAAAACCACTCTAACTTAGGGACTTATCCTATGATTGCTACACTCTAGAAACGAGCCTTAAATTTAAGGAAGGTTTCGTTTACATGTCCCTCCTTTCTTATATATAGGTCGTTAAAGAGGTTCTAAGCATACTCTATCTCGTTACTAGTAAGGTAGTATAAGCCTAGAAGGTCTATCATCTTATCTACACTCTAGAACCTATATGTATTAAATAGGTATTAAGGTTCTAGGTAGGTCTTTACTAGGCTAGTTATAGTTCCTTATATTAACGCTCTCCTAGTAGCATTAGTAGGGTAGTGGTCCTCATTAACTATAAGTTAGTTATAAATTAATGCACTTTATTATAAGAAGGTGTATACTATCTTATTACTTAATAGTGTAATCCTCTTAGAGATTATAGATTTCTTATAATAATGTAAAGGGTATTTAGAGGGTATTCGTGACGTTAATTAGGTTAAAGGGGAGTAAGTGCTTTAGAGAGGTGGCAAGCGTATAGTCCTAGGCGTGTTTCGTATAAGGCGTACACGTCGCTTTATAGCTTTAACCATAGGTGCTAGGGTGTCCTCTAGTGTAGGTAGGATTCTTATCTAGCTAACCACAAGGGTGGCTATTATTACCTTAAGTTCTTACATCTCTTGCTTAAGGTTTGCTATGTAATCTAGGGGGCTCTTAAGTAGTAGAGTAGTTTAGGTAGTAGCTACTATCCGTTTAGTAACTCTAGGTAGTTAGCTATCATTATTAGGTTAGTTAGGTGTTAAGTTCTTTAACATCTAGGTCGAGGGTGTATTAAGTTATAGTTAATATAAAGGGAGGGAAGTATTAAGTTATAGTTAATATAAAGGGGAAGAGTTTGATTTCTAGGTAGCTTATAGTTATTAACACTCTTGTTTATAAT
>KV455094.1:8441-56146 GCA_001662575.1 Pseudogymnoascus sp. 23342-1-I1
GCTAGAGAGGCTTCTACAAGTGCACGGGTTGGAATATCATGTTAATGTAAAGGGCAGTGTAGTACAAAGAGGTACCGGTGTTATAAGGAAGCTAAGGAGTGTAGGTTACACTGCTATAACGATGATCATGACTGTGGCTACTTATCAGGTCTAGCTATACGTACAGAAATAGCTTTAGTTGAGAAACCAAAGCGGAAGCGAGTAAGAGTAGTATAGAGCAATTCAACATTTACTATTCTATTATACTACTTGGTGGTTGGGCCGGCCACTTGGCCAAGCAGCATACTTGGTGGTTGGGCCGGAACAGATATGATGCTAGGCTTACTGAACTTAAAACTAGGAACCTGATGTTTTTCCCGGAATTTGCCAAGGATCTGTTATTTGATCTGAAGTTTGCTTCATACGAGTCTGAACAAGGGAAGAAATATTTAGGTATAGGTGAAGTACGATAAACAACGTAGACGTGTATGCGAGAAGAAAGTTTAACGTGATTTTAGAAACCTATTATCTTCATAGCCCACTTGATGGGTGGGCTTATAGTGAAAGAAGCGTACCTTGAAGGCTTAATTGATTCCCGGCATAAAGAAATGATTAAATCGGTCTCATCTATTATATTCCTCTCAACTCCGCATCGTGGAACGAACATGGCCCTGGCATTGAGTTATATTTGGAGGACTTCGGATAAAAATCCACCCAAGCTGTTTACTAAAGACGTCAGGCCCGGGTCCCACACGCTTCGGGGTCTAAACGACCGATTCACAGGTGGGGTTTATCCTGACATGGTGTCCAGTCACGAAGGCATCTTGAACCTAGATCTGGTAACGGGGGCTTTCAAATTTACTTTATCGCCTCGTTGTTGGCAGCGGCACTTCATGCTCAATGACAAGACTGACTTTGTGTCAGCCTAGACCAACCCTAGCACCGCACTACATATCTATCTTCATTCATACATTTTTTCCATGGTAGATTGTGAAGACCAGTTACAACAGCATGTATCTTGACATTTAGATGAAACCCTTTATTGCGGGGAATAGCATTAGACTCAACATTAGCGTAGTCGTGGATCCATGATCATCATCTGAACCCACTTCACTAACGCCGGGCTATGGGGTTGTTGATTCTTCGGGCGGGGCCCAAATAACCTTTTGCTCCACATCACGTTATATAGGCTTGGCAGCAGTCAACAAACCCATTTAGCCGCCTCTCCAATTGCAACGCACCTTTTGTTTGCTGCGCCGCGGGGCAACTGACGTCGAGCCGGACGAAGTTCGCATCCAAATATTGTTGCCTAATGCATGATGGATCAGCTGTTACAGTAGCATCGTGGGCCCATGCCGTTGCATCCGACGTTAAACTAACGAGGCTGTTGCTCCTACGCACGTCCCTCTCTCGACATCGTGAATTTCAGTACAAAAGCACCTTTAACCCCAAAATCATCCCAACCTGCTTGCCGTAGCCCAGATCCCCAACTAATATGCCACCATGGCCTTCTCCAAAGTGACACTGATACTCCAATCCCTCGTCGACGCCATCGCAGGCAAGGAACCCACCATACAATGGACACGAGACAACCCCTCCACCATCGGCAAGAAGATAATCGACCTCCTCGAAGCAGGCTCCTACGCCGATCTGCGCAACCTCTTAGCGCGCCACCTCCGCTGGCTCGTATCAGTCAAGAAGCTCGAGACGTCCTGGAAATCCATACTCGATTCACAGGGTAAAGTCGTGTCTGTCGGGGAGGGTGAGGTGACTGAGAGCAGCGACGTGGCAGTCGTGCGGTTCCCGCTTGTCCTCGAGAAACTCGCTCTGAAAGTGGTCGTCCGTATCAGCGCTAGGGGGTATGTGACGTCGATCCGTGCGGTGCCCGATCACTCCAACGTGCCGTGGTCGCCGCCGGATTACGTTGACGAGACGTTGTTTGAGGAGTCAGAAGTTGTGCTCGGAGCCGATGATCGCGCTGTCCCTGCGAGCCTTGTTCTTCCCCGCAGCCCAAGCGCAGTGATTGTCATGCTCCAGGGCTCTGGGCCTGTTGATCGCAACTCCTCGGTGGGGCAGTTGAAGCCCTTCAAAGACCTCGCGTTGGGTCTTGCGACAAAGGGAATAGCAAGCTTGCGTTTCGATAAGGTGACTCTCACGCACGCAGAGATGCTCAATGATAATATTACGGTGGAAGAGGAGTATATATATCACGCCCGTGCAGCTATCACGCTTTTGCGCTCACAGCCCGAGGTTGAGGGCTTACCTATCTTTATACTGGGACACAGTTTAGGCGGTAATATAGCTCCTCGCGTTGGAAAGGAGGAGCCTTCTATCGCGGGACTTGTAATACTTGCTGGATCGACAGAGGCGCTACAGAGGGCTGCGATTCGGCAAATGAAGTACCTTAACACGCTGAAGGATAAGACGTACCACGTTTCAGCAGCCCTTATAGATGCCGCGACAAAACAGGCTGAGCTTGTTGAAAGTCCTAAGCTTGGTCTCTCGACGCCGTCGTCAAAACTTCCTTTTGCAGTGCCTGCATCTTATTGGCTTGATATTAGGGACTACAACCCCGTCTCTACAGCTGCAGGGTTGGGGAAGCCGTTGTTGATCATGCAAGGGGGGAGGGACTACCAGGTTACGCTGAAGGACGATTTTGTGGGCTGGAAGCAGGAATTGGAGGGTAACGAGGGAGTAGAGTTCAAGGTTTACGATGATATGAATCATGTTTTTCGGAGGGGGAAGGGATTGTCGTCGCCGGATGAGTATAACGTGGCAGGGGGGCATGTGGATGGAGATGTGGTGGAGCATATTTCGGGGTGGATTACTCAACTGAACTTGCCCCGTCCATCTAGTTAGAGAAGCCACGAAAGTGTGCTTATCGCACTTACTTGGTTATAGGGCTACTGACACATCGCGAAATGGGTGCTACAGTATTTGCTAACCTCACAGATCGCATACATGATTCTAGGACTGCTGGGATTTCTTAATCCAATGGCGTTATTGAAACTTTCCCATCTACAAGCGACACTTTTCTCTACAACATAATAGCGGCAGAATTCTCTTTATTCTATTTTATGTTACTTACTGGACATCTCAGGAGCCACTCAAGATTTTGAAATCTTTGTTCGGTGAAAGCTGTCCTCTCTCACAATATCACGACTCAATTTAATGCACTCTCAAGCGTATCCCTAAATATCTGGACCACCTCTACATCATTCATCGCCCAATCCTTTTCAGGCACAGAACTCGACGTGGCCACCTTCTCCGCCTCTTCAATAGCCCTGCGCCAATCCAAGCTCTCATACTCATCCACCTCCAGCCTCACAACCCTCCGATGCTCGCTCTCCATCCACCTCAGCAAGCCAGCCTCCTCAATAAACGCACTCCGCGGCACATATACAAACGGCTTATACCCATTCCCCACCACCTCGCTACACGTTCCCCACCCCAGCTTCCCCAGCACAGCATCACACGCCCCGATGATATCCGGCATATACACATCATGCGAGATCCTATAGAAGAGCGGCGGACAATGAATCGTCTGGCTGATGCAGGTCCACCCGCCTGGCAACCTCGGCACCCCAGAGAGCGAATCCGAGTTGTGCCCGCCGAAGCAGTTGAGCAGGATCTTCTTGCCCTCGAGACACTGCAGGCCTAGCCCCGCGAGCGTGGCGCTGCGGGGCTGCGTCGCGGGCCGGAAGTGCATTGGGGCATCTGTGATGCGGGGGCCGGAGAAGGGAAAGGGGATGTGGCCTGGGAGGCGGATGAGGGAGTGGGCTAGGGAGTACTGATGCGTCATGTCGGTGATCTTTAGCTGGAGGGCTGTCCTGTTTGGGCATGTTGGCGTGCTGTCGAGGAGGGCTTGGAAGATGCTGTCGAAGGTGAAGTTGGTGATGAGGATGGAGGGGATTCCGAGGGTGTGTGCGAGGAGACATGGTAGGGCGTGGGCGTCTGCGATGATGGCTTGGATTTTGTGGTCTTTTAGGAATTTGGTCTCTTCTGCTAGTGGGAGGGAGGGGTCGAAGTTGGCGAGAGAGTGTAAGGACTGCTCTGCGTCTAGCTGGTATGGATTGGTCTGGACGATGCTAGGGTGTAGGGCGTATCTTAAGGGTTCCGTATGTAGTGATGAGGAGGTACGGATGTGAAAGTTGTACTTTCCCGCATGTGATAAAAGAGAGAGGAGGTTGAGCGTGCGGGTGTAGTGTCCGAATCCATGTGCCGCGATGTACACTGCGATTTGGAGAGGGGGGCCGACGTGTGACATTGACGAATAAAACCAATTATGAGGCGGACAGGAAGGTCGAGGTAACTTGAATGGTTTGCGTTGTGAGAATCAATGATGATGGGGGTCGTGTTCTGGTTGGGAGGGGACTATCTGATGTTGGATACTAGACTAACTAGAGTTAATCTAGCGCCCCTAGCCCACTGCGACCCATTTATCTTGAGCGCGGTAATCTATTATCCGACCGACGGTCAGCCGCGCATTGTCCCCACTTGGTCCCCTGATGTCTGTATCAAACGTCTCGAAAGCCTTGGTGGGTTCTTCCGTGTACACGAAGTGACGCCCGCATCGATGAAATCACCTATAATGTGGCTCTTAATAGGCGTACGGTATATTCCACCTGTGATTGCCTTAAATGTACGGTGACCGCGTGGTGTGTCGACGACGACCCCTGGGTACTATGCCGAATCTGACTAGTGGCGTATCTGAGACCCGCGTACCCACATCCCAGAGGGATCACCCGCTGCCCTCTGGTCGTTTTGCCGTTCCGCGTTCCGAGGGCGCTCATTGGCTAGGTACCAGCGAATTAGATCTGGCTCCGGCTGCGGCTGCGGCTCCTTACAACGAATTGCTGCGGCAGCGGCGAATTGCTGCAGCTCACAGACCTGTCGCCACAAATAAAGGATAAGGAAGGTACTGTACATACAGTAAGCTGGTGGATGGTGGCAATGCCGAAATTGTCCGCGCTGGCTACCACAATTGTGTTCACTCTCAGGCACTTATACGTGTACCTAGTACTTGCATCGATAGGTGAAATACTCCATTTCCTTTAAGCAGATTAAGCAGACACATGTATAAACTACCAAGATGCACTCCTGCACTCTCGCTGACAAAGTATACACCTTACCGACCGAGTGGGATGCGCCATGCCACCAAGTACCTATACAGTTGCCCCAAATGACCTTCTCTCCACGATCGATGCACGCTACAAGCCACTCCCATTCCCATTTGCTGTGTGCACCCAAAGTCACTTCTCACTCCTCGCTCCCACCAAGAGACCGGCATAACCCCATCTAAGGTACGCACACACACACACACTAAGAGCCAAAATCCCACGCGTCCAAACCCGTATCTGCTACATTTCCCACAGCAAGCGCTTCGATTTTGGATTGTACTGTACGCGTCGTCACTTCGTCTTCGGTTTCTTCCCCCCAGACGCTTTTTTCTCGGATTTCTCCTCAGCCGCCGGGGCAGCCCGCTTCTTCGGAGTCGATTTCTTCTTAGCTCGCTTCTCCTGAGTCGGGTTCTCGACAGCGCCGCCGGACTCGAATAGAAAATCCGTCCTCGGATTATCGCGTCTCGAGACGTTGGCCTCCCACTCGGCCAAAGGGTTGTACGTAGGGCCGAGGGGGGTGGTGGCAAGGCTGGCGAGGGGGAACCTAAGAGGACGTTAATTGGAGGAGGACCTTTTTGGACCATCTTGGCATGCACCCAAATGGGTATGGGGAAGGAAATTAATCTCTGGTTGTTCGACAAGTCACGTGATCAAAAGACAATTGTCGCATATGGGCTCAGCTTCGAGGCAGGATAGGATGGGGGATATTTCCAACAGCAAACTTGGAGGATAAATACGTACCCCATGATAGATTTTGCGTTGACTGAGGCATTCCCTCCTGAATTTTCTGTATTCTGCTGTTGCGACGACATTGTGTAGTAGCGACGACGAAAGAGCAACTGTGGAGGGGTTGCAATGTGAGAACGGGTAGCGGGGTTGGACAAAGACCACGCGAAGGGCAGTGGAAAGGCAAATGTGATGGGTAATGGGTAACAATTGTCGATGGAGACAATGAAGATAGCAAGGTATGAATTAAATGGAGAGGGAAGTGCTAACATTATATATCTCTTATAGTGCTACTGATGAGACTGAAATCCTGAGTCGTGAAAGTCCGGAAGGCTGTTCATGCCCATCACGCACGTCAGCACCGGATAGGCCCGTTGTTG
The DNA here is from genome assembly GCA_001662575.1 of Pseudogymnoascus sp. 23342-1-I1. Classification (NCBI taxonomy): domain Eukaryota; kingdom Fungi; phylum Ascomycota; class Leotiomycetes; order Thelebolales; family Thelebolaceae; genus Pseudogymnoascus; species Pseudogymnoascus sp. 23342-1-I1. The sequence goes on from KV455094.1 coordinate 14,647, forward strand.
TCCAGTTGCCGTCAGGTTGGCATTTGGACCGTGCGAGGCTTTTTAAGCTAGTCAGACTCTCGCCGCCACAACGCAAAACGAACTACATACCTTGGTCCTAGGTATTACTGTAGCTATGGTAATATAGTAAGATACATTAAAGGTTGTATTGGCTACACGGTTCGGTCTAACTAAATAAAATTTATATATAACTCTTGCTGGTTCGCAATATCCATTTCGCTCGGCCCTCGGACAACACCTGCCTATTCGGGCATGTCAGGTCCGTGAGCGATTCCTACAAGTCACTCATACATTCCCACATGCCCAACCCCTCATATGATATATATGTAACTAGTACCCCACCTTTAGAGTTTTTGTCCTCCTCATCCTCTCAATGCTATTACTCTCAATGCTATTAGTAAGCTAGGCACTCTCACCGGCGTGATAAAAAAAAATCGTGTCGCTCAACCAAGCGCAAGGCTTGATTAGCTAAATCCGTTGAGCATTTCTAGCGGGGAGACCCACATCTCCCCACAGCTCGTCGTATGGCAGCCTTATGAAGTCGATTACTTGGTGTTTACGGTTTTCACGGGAACTTTAGGAGCGTATTAGGAGTGCTCCTTTATTGGACGTAGGGAACCTCGCGGGACCTACTACCCCTCCAGCACCAGCAAAGTAGCAAACACCCCACGACCTACGGTAATACCCTGGTGAAGGATTTCAAAGGGTCGATATAAACCTTAAGTGTACCTTCCTACTCTGGTCCATTGCCAGAAGGTTGACACTGGGAAAGAAAGCTGAAGGGATGCAGGCCTTGTGTATCTTTCCATGGCGGGCGTGTGATGTGCTCAGTATTATATCTCATACCATACCCATACCCGTAGAGTCACCAACAAGTTGCACTTTGGCGCCTATTTCTACGCATTATCCGTGACACTTTAAACATCTCTTCAACATATCCATGTGAATTGGGGCATACTTTACGTGCACTGGTAAATGTACACAGCCTTGTTAAGCGGATCGTAACTCAACAACCAGCCAGCCAGCCAGCCTGTGTCGGTGTACATTCGTGGCACCGATGAAATACCAACGCACATTGATTGTAGTCGGTCTTGAGTTAGTTCCAAAGTATCAGTTGATTATATTACTGTAAGTATAGAGTAGTGTAGTGTAGTTCAGTGTACATATTACGCCCAGCCCATGCCTCCCTATTCCCATTCCCATATCAAGACCACCCCTATTTACCATTAATCAGCGACCATCCAAGTACCCCTTCAGCTTCTCAAACACCGCCTCCTGATTCTTTACCTCCAGCGCATACGGATTCGGATCCACCCGCTTAATCTTCTCATTCAAAAAATACCCCTCCCCCGCAACCACCGCCTCCCTCCCCTCATTCGCCGCCAGAAACACCGGGATATCAGCATAGCTCGTCGGCGTGTTGCCAAACGTCCTCGCCGCGATCGGGAAGACGACATAGGTAATCGCCAACCGAATCGGCGCTGGGACGCCCTGGTTGATCATGACGTCTGTCTGCACGAGGCCGGGAGCGAGGTGGAAGAAGTTGAGCTGGGGGAAGTGGGTCTGGAGCGATTTGGTGAGGGCGTCTGTGATGACGGAGTCGCGCGTGGCGTGCTTTCCTATCTGTGTGTAGGGGCTGGCATCCTTGGCGCTGGCGATTTCGATGTCGTCGAGGTTGAATTCGGTCTGAGTGCCGCCGGGACCAAGAATGGTGATGGAGGTGTCCTTCAAGGCACCAGATGTTGCTAGGATGTAGCTCAAGTGAAACCGACTCAGGATTTGGACGGCGAAGTGCAACTCGATGCCCTCAGGGGTAGTCTCGTAACGGCCATTCGGCATGCCACCTTGTGTTTGGATCAGATAATCAACGTGGCTGCCGGTCTTGGCCTCGATTTCTTTGGCGGCAGCCCTGGTTCCTGATATCAGGCTCAGGTCGGCGGACACATAGTCGAATTTCTGGTCAGTGGACTTGGCGGCTTTGCGGGCTTCTGAAATAACCTTCTCGAGTCGCTCTTTGCTACGTCCGACGATGAGAACGTTGGCACCTGCTTGGGCGAAGCGGATGGCGACGCCGGCTCCGATTCCTTGGGATCCTCCGGCGATGACGACGGATTTGCCAGTCAGGTCAAGATTGGTATTTGCTTTTCGGGCTTGTGTAGACATGATGGTATGGAGTATATTGTATAGAGTATATTGAGTTGATTGTTACTATGAGCTATGGAATATCTAGAGTGGGTTATTTAGTAGTATTTATAAATTATAAAAGACGGAGGGGTTTTGAAGTCCTCCCCGAGGGTTACGTAGAGGAGAATGTCGTAACAGTTGAGGTTTGTTGTGTGGTTTAGTTTCATATGTATTATTACATATTAAGTTATGTGTAAAGGTACAAAAGAACAGTTGCTAGGAATGATTACTAAGAATACACCCTTACTAATAATTATACAACCCTTGAAAGCCCTTAAGTCACTTTACGTGTAATTTACCATATAAAGCTACATTTACTCTAAATGCCTTATCGCCGTTCGGGTTTCCGAATCTCCGAATGCCCTCGGGGAGTCGAAATAAAGTGCGTAAGCGCATAATGATGGTCATATACTTCGTAGATTATTCTATTTACTCTATATTCTGTACTACGTCGAGGCCTTCTCTCCCATTGCTAAAGTGATAATTTTCGGCCAGGAAAGAATCACTTACAAATTAAGTGAAGAATATTCCCGAAATGTAGCCAACATTTCACATCATCCCAAGGCTTTGTCATGACGGCCATTTCCTCTGCTTTAACTTGCACTTTAACTTGCACTTCTCAGTCATCATACATGGTCGCTGACTGCCACCACGAACATCTCTTATTATCCTTGGGATTCGTGACCTGTGTCCCAAAATCATACGGCGATACGACCTGCACGCTCGAATTCGAACCATACTGAGGGAAGTAGGGCGCAACACCCCCATTTGGGTTGCCTGTCGCCACAAAGTGGGTGATGTAGCTCTGTAGCGCTTTCGCAACTGTCGCGTTGACGGTTCCGTCGTCTGCGGTAGTTGAGGGGCCGTCGTAGAAGGTGTATGTTAAGTCCTCGCCGTGGAAGCCTCTGTTGACACCGTCGAATAAATAGCTGTATGACTTTTCCCCAAACGCAGCTTCGAGGTAGCGCGTGTTGCACGAGAAAAATCCCTCGCCCACGATGGCTGCGGCTCGCTCGAATTGGTCGGTGTAGTCATAGGAGCCATCGAAGATGACTGGGTACACAGAGTATAGGAGGACATCTAATGCTGTGTCGTCTAAGGATGGGACTGCGGACTTGAGGTACGTCGCCATGTCTGTGTTGTTCTTGGCAAAGGGAGTTGCGAAGAGGATGCCTTCGTTGGCGTTGTGCGCAGTCATCACTTCGACGCTCTTGTCAAACTTATTGTTTAGGAGCAGCTGCCCAGGCAGTTCCGGTACGTAGTCTCCGTCTACTGTTGGGCCGTAAGTGAAGCTCCCATATGGTGAGAGGCCAACCACAGCAGCATTGACCAAATAGAGCTCGCTTGAATTGAGGCTACGCAGGCCGGTCAGGGTAGTGATCTTTTTCTTGGTAATCGCGGATGCAATTGATAGCGTCTGTTGAAAGATGTTTTCGTTGGCGGCAGCAGCCTTGCTGGGGAGCCAGCCTGGACTCTGGAGTATAGCTCGCTGGAAGGGCGCGTTCCCCCTCTTTCCACCATACGCCGTAATATGGTGCATGATTGAACTTGCACCAGCACTCTCTCCCATAACTGTGACTTGCTCAGCGTCTCCGCCAAAGAGGTGGATATTCTGCTGAACCCATTCTAAGGCGAGTTTCTGGTCGTATAAGCCCACATTGGCAGAACCATCTTTTGCTAGAGTCGAGCCAGAGAGCCAACCAAACATTCCTAAGCGGTAGTTGAAAGCCACATATATGAACCCATCCTCACCATTGTCTTTGGCGCTGGCGAGGAGGGTCTCGGGGTGGCCTTCTTTATCGCCCGATGTATATCCACCACCATAGATCCAAACCAGGACCGGTGCTGCCAGATGTCAGAAATTGTCTGTTTTAACGGAATTTGAAATACATACCACCGCCTGTTCCTTTCTTGTCTGTCCTTCGAGGCGACTCATATATTGCTTGTGGGACCAGCACGTCCAAGAACAAGCAATCCTCTGAAGTAGTTGATTCCTGTTTGGGAATGTCGGATAAGCTAAGTGTTTCCAAAGACCCAGAACTCTGTGACGCGGCAGCTTTGCCAACAACACTTGAGACATTCTCTCCGCCTATAAATGCTGGTAATACTAGTCCAGCAGCAACTTCGAGGTACCAAGCTTGAAGCGTCAGCCGTAGTGATGCAAATGGGAATTGGATAAAGTACCTGAATCCCCTTGCATGCATGAGGCACCGGTCTTGCCATCGTGGACAGTGCTGTCACCGCCTTGAAGTGCAACTGGTGGTCTGAAGCGAAGATCTCCAACCGGAGGAGCAGCGTATCGGATGTTACTGAACTTGTATGAAGGATATCCGGCATCCTGTAAGAAGTTAGAAGGCGCAATTGGTAAAATAATTAAGGCTGGTGCCCTACGACTCGCATGCAACAGTAACAGTAACAGTCACTGGCGGTGGTTTAGTCGCCGTCGCTGTCGCCTCTGTGGCAAAGGCTGCCATTAAGAGTACTACAGAATAATGAAGCATTTTACTGCGGAATTATGAGAGAGGTTGAAGGTTGATCAAGTCGAAATGGGGAGGGAGAGGGGCGATGTGGGAAGCTTATATCTAGAGCTTTCTGGCTCCTCGTAGTAGGTCATCCCATTGCGTCGTATGCTGACTTGAATTACAAGCTACATCTACCAGGATTCTCTTTCCTTTGATCCTTCGGCAATGCTTCGCCCACTTGGCTAACATTGACAGTGATGTCCATTGGCAGTTGACAGGGATAGAGATCTGCGCCTCTAAAACGCTTGTTTCCAGCTGTCAGATTTATGCCTAGTTGAGTTAGTGAAATTCATTAAATATAGATACCACTAGATTTTAGTGCAGTACTAAAATATTATGAGCGAATTACTGGCCGAATCAGTGCACTAGAGAGAGACTAGACAGGTTATAGTTAGCACCTTCCCCACGTGAAATTAGAGGAATTTGGAATATTTACAGAGGGACTATCCGCAACCTATGCTTAAATCCCCTAGCTTGGTAGGGTAGGAAACTCATTTACTATGTTGATAGATACTTACATTTATTTTCTCTTCGTTAGTTTTCGTCATTTATTTCGCCGGCGGGTTCCTCATCCTCCTCGCCAGTCTCTCCTTCGTCCTCTTCCTCGCCCACTTCATAGTCCTCATCATCGCTCTCAACTATCTCTCCCTCGATACCCAACGGCATCGAGAGTGCTGCTATTGACACCAATTGTTTATAAGTCTATCGCCTGTTAGCCTTGTCATTCACACAGCAAAATATGAGTTTGCTTTACATTAGACCCCCCTGCCCCCTCCTCCATGGCCATTTGCGAATGTAGTAATGATGCCAACGATTGTCCTGTTTGGCGGGGCCTTGATGGAAAGCCACTCTGGTGCATCAGACCCAGAGTAACATCCATTGGGAGCAGTCGAACATCCGACATCCCTACCGCGGTTGGTGCGAAACTATTTGAGTTAGCAAACCAGATTTGCCATAGATGTGGCTCACCTACCCTAAGACAGTTTACGGGACTATATCTGTCCTGGCCGTGAAATATCTCTGTTATAATCTCACCAGCCGGTTCGTCAATGTCAAGCTCGATACGGAAATCCCCATCTCCCTTCATCCCGCTTAGTTTCGCACCAGAGCAATCGAAATAGGAGGCCCATGAAGGGTCGTAAGGCCAGCTTCTCGGTCGTCTACCGCAGGTTTCCCTTCAACACCAACGATTCGGCGGCTTTCGGTGTGCTCCGCCGAAAAATCGACTCCTAGACCGCAAATACGATAGGATTCGACCTCTACTCCACTAATATCCTCCATGTGCGAATAAGTCGTAAAGATAGATACACTCTTGAGGCGCCGGAGCTCTGCCATGTCTTAGCCTCCTGTGGCAGGAGCTGTCCGTGAACCTCACTCAGATCGCTATCATATATTATGCCTAGCTTCCCTACATCGTCCCGGTGCAAGATCCGTATAGAGGGGTTGTTCCAGTACGGAATGCCAAATAAGCGGCTACCGTCGTCTTTCCACATGATCTCGTCGATGCGTGAATGCCGCCGCCGTACGATATCATCACAAAGGAGGCATCCGTCGTGTAGTTCCTCGTTGCACAGCGTGATTAAACCGAGGCGAGTAAAGGTTAGTGAAGGTATATCCGCCTTGCTTTCTATTAATTCGTGGAAAACGCATGAGGATTATTGAACGGAGGGCTGGAACTTACAGCCATTTCAACCACCAACCCAACAACTTGATGGCCTGGGCGAGCCACCAGTACTCGTATAGGATATCCCCGGTTCGTCTCACCAAGATGAAGTCTCGCCCAGACTTGCAGATGATCTAGAGTTAGAGCTGTTAGCAAGCTGCATTAAGTGCATGGGTTGACGCAACCAACTGTAATGCCCTTTGGCGACGTCTCTCTTATACTTCCCACTGGTCTTCCGGCTAATTGTATATTTGGTATATGAACTACCATCCCACAAATCCAATCATCGACAGGAATGACCGCCTCAAACTTTATGGCATTGTCACTTTTCGACCCCACCATCTGCCTCTTGCCACCCTCAGTTGTCAGCGCAATACCGACGAGAAAGCCATTGCTCCGCATAAAAAACGCTTCCACAGTTTGCGACTTTTCGTATGTATCTTCCCACTCATCAACCCAAAAGCACTTCTGCACTTTGCTGTAGAGTCGCGTTTCCTTATTGTGTGTTACAACGTACCTCTGACTCCATGTTGCCTTGAATAAAAGCACCTCACGGAAATTCAGGGGCGCATTCTCACTACTGGCGGCGCGGAGATGAGGTGGCAGCTTGCTGCAGAATTTGTCTGCCAACTTTGTGCATGAAGCAGTCCAAATGCGCCGGCGGTTAGCAATGCGGAGGAAGAGGCCTCCTTTCATTCCAAGGCGTGGCTCAGCGCGACAGGAACCCACAGAAAAATAGCCCTCATGCTCGAGCCACGACATAGTTCACTGTCGTCTAGACACGGAAGGAGCTCAAAGAACCAGCCCATCTGCGTGCGTATGACCATCGTCCAGAAAGCCTCTTGCGCGTTCCGGAAAGCAGTGTTTGCAAACCAAGATGCTTTTGCCCAGTGAAACTAGTGTGTCGGATCTTCACACTGCTCAGCTATCTCGAGGAAGATATCAAAAGGCATTCTCTGAAATGGATCATGTCGCACATTATTGCTCAAGTCAAACTCTGGGACCCGAGATGGAGCAAAGTATCCCGCGTTCATCATCCCTCGAATCTTATCCTCCAGCCCAATCACCAACCCAGGGTCCGCAGCAAAAATCTCTTCTCCAGTATTTGCATGCCAGCCGGTTTCATCGGATTTTGGATTTGGGCGGCCATAGTCAATATTCAACATGTTAGTGTTGACCAGTGTGCGCATTACGCCAAACAGGATATCTTTTTCCACGTCTAGAGGGAGGCCAACAGGCAGCGTTCCATCTATTCGGCCGTCTATCCGTCGCCGAAGAACATAGTAACAGGGTCTGTGGAAGGGGAATACTGGCTCAAAGTCACTTTCCTCTCCCAAGTTCCTGTAGCATGGGAAGCTGTCTTCAAGGTATGAACCTTCCCCTAGCTCTCCCAAGTTAAAGTAGGGGTCAAATGAGTCGTGGACTGTAACACCAACGAAGCCGTCAAACATGCCAATGGTAGCTAGGAAGGCATTATTGTGCTTGTTTGTTACTACTACACTGATGATCCGAGCTCTATACGGAACCTTACTTAACGGCAGCTTTAAAATCCGAGTTGAATCCGAGTACCATTACCGTAGCAGTCCACCTAACCTCTTCCCTAGATATAATTTTGCCGTCGTAGGTGTTCTTCTTCTTTTTATTTTGATACGAAGGGTCCTTGGCACAACGACGGGCCACATAAGCCTTATACGCATCGGAGCTGGGCTCGACGAAGATCTTAACTTCGATTACAGGCCCCCCACATATCGGGCAGTGGACGTCTGGATAGCCCATCTTGGTGTATTTCGCATGAATATAAAAATTGAAATTTGTGCCGTTAAATCAAGGAAGGCATGTGGCTGCCTGGACTTATAGTACTAGCTCTACAACACAAGGCATTAATACATAACGCCAGGCATTCAGGACAATTCATGCTACAATAATTTTCCAGCAAAGTTGAACTCTGCGCTATAAATGTGACCAACGGGCAACAGAAGCTAAATTAATTTATGAGAAGAGGTCAATTCACGATAATAGTTCCCCCCAGCCCGTAATATGTACGAAAGAATGAGACAGGTGTAGATAAAGATCTGGTCTCGAAGAAAAAATACGTGCAATCAATAGCCCCGCAATGCGATTCAATCGGTTTTCGGGATCGGGGAGCTTTGAAGCTCTCTGGGCACTTTGATTCATGTGTTCTCGATCTCGATCTGTAGGCGCATGTAATTTATCATGTGGCAACTTTATGGATGTTTTTATATATTCGAATCCTATTTGACACAACACTGTCTTTTACTAGGATGTGACCCGGGTACAACAGTTGGTGCGATAGCTGATTATATGATTATCTGCCAGCCATAAGTATCTGCTGGTGCCTCGAGCAGAACAATTTAACTTTACTCTCGATTACATACTCTACATATAACTCCGCGCATTACTTAACCTTTAATATGATTTTTTTGTGCATCTCCTTGTAACACAACTGTGGTGATGGCTATGCCTCCCGACGTCAGGTTTACTAAGAGGCAAGGGGATTGCCAAAGGGTTGGGCAGCGCAGCAATCTGACCATCAACCCTCAAGTGAAATGCTGCCCTTTTATTGACTGTTACACTCCGGGGGGTGCTCCTCTTGGATCTTGGGGATATGTATGACACCCCGAGCCAACTTTTTATTCCAATACTATTAGCTGAAATTTTCCAACAGTGCCGCAAAAACTCTTAAGGATAGACTTAAATTCTTCACAGCAAATGCAAGTAAAGGCAATTTGTCTCTAAGGAAGGTACTAATGGTGCTACATAGGTCCCCCTTGGGCTAATATTTAGCGTAGTTTCAAAGCTGGAGGGCAAACGGCTGGGATTGAACATTTTAATTGAAGTTGGCTTATCCGATATTTTTAAATGTTCTAAAACTCGGACTTTGGTATTCTTCAACGATTTACCCAAATTAAAACAAATGTAATGAGGGAATACAGCAAGCTTGGGAGAATACAAATAACTAGTGACGATGCCAAATATTGTCTGTGTATCTGGATCAAAAGCCCCCCTACTTTTTCTGACACCTAACAATGCCCTTGATATTAGGTGTGTTAAAAACAAGAACTGTGACAATTCCCCTCTTGATCACCTCACCCTCCGTAACAAGCACCACTTGGAGTTTCAAACAGGTATAATCTACATGAGGTATCAAGCCTCTCAGCTGATTTGAGCTAGCGGGTGCAACGGATTGAGAGATCTTGAGGTTGTAGTGAAACCTGTTTCGAGATGATTAACGATGTTTTGATGGTAATTGGGATGATATCTTCTGTACATTTCTGGGGGCTAGGCAACGATAGTTGGCCAGAGTCTTTGTTCGGCTTGAAGTATTGTCATGCTGAATTTCCATTGTCAGGCACTTAGCGCCTGCTTTGTTCCGAACCCTACACACTTGAGTTACCATCAATTGTCGCCCTGAATCACACAATCACACCTTCGGTGCTACTCGTCTTATCCCTTTTATATCATGAAAAGTACTGCTATGCTTCGCCTCTTTTTAATAAATATGTTCTCCCATTGATACATCTTACTCTACTCATGTGCTATCGCTGCTTCGTCACCCACGCATCCGTCGGAGCAACCTCCTATGACACACCCATCAGGCGGTTGAGTAGTCCAACAAGATGCGTCCCATTCCCATTCTTACATCTGATAATTACTTCCTCCGACTGCCGCTGCAAGATATCGGAATTATTGACCCGCCACGGCAGAATCGAACGAAGAACGGTGTCAACATCTGCCACCTTCTTGATACCTCTCATATTTCTCGGTCTTTTCACATATAGCTTCTCGAGCTCATCCTCCCACGCTTTGACAACTTCCCATTTGACTCCGTCCACCGTTGTGGGTGGAAGTGGCGATGGAAATCCATGCAATTTTGCATTTCGTAAAGCCATGGCTTCGCTGGCTTCGTCGCTAGACCACCCTCGGAATTGGCTGCCTGCCCGATCGAAGGAGCGGAGGAATTCGTATGAGGGATGGGAGATGCACGCGAAATCGTAGTCGATGAGTGCTGTGATGCGGTTGGATGTCCCATCGAATAGGATCTTGTTTGCGGCTATAATTGAAGACATTTAGCATTCTGATAAAGGGCGACAATTTAAACCCCGATTAGCAACCTACTGAGGTAGGCATGTACGATAACTCGGTCTTGTCTTGAGTCCAGATCTTCGAAATGTTTGGGCAAACCATGGTCGATAAAAGCATCCAAATGCTCTCACCCTGTTGGCACGCCATCCTTTAATATAAGGATTTGCATCCGCCTCTCGAGATGCTGCTTCGAGCTCACCTTCAAAAGAAGCCTCGTATGTAGGCCACGGCCCGGCTCTAACAGTCGTCAACGGGGCGCTCACAATATGGCCGTTGCTATCGAATGTAACGCCCCCAAAACCGGTAATACTCGCAGGAACCTCATATTCCTATAATGCCTTCACCAACGACGTTATCTGTGCAAAAATTTCATGTTTCTGCCCAAGATCCATGGCGGCAAATGACTAGTTCAGCGGTGTACCTGGCATTAGCTTCTGGACAATCCAACCTTGCGGTGACTTGCTGGCAGCGCTTCCCCAGGCATATACTGAGGGTACTATATGGAGACCAAATTTTGCGAGTACAGCAGAGACAAGAGCGATAGTGGCTACTTCATTCTCAACACGGGTTGGTTGTGTAGTTCCCTCAGCGTCAGGGGTGGCGAGGCGGAATACGATCTCTTTGGTGCCATCGGGAATGGGGACACAGCCAGGCTGCTGAGTTCTATCTTTGGTAGCTGTGATAGGCACATGGAGGGGAACACGATAGATGCAGTTGTTGTATTTGAAGGGGCATTCCGGGTCGTATTGAATGGGAGTAACCTCTGCTTTCTCCTGGTAGAGGGGCACTTGAGATTAGAACTGTATCGCCTGAGATGACATGGGCGAGGTTACCTCCAGGCCAAATTGCTGGAGCGCGGTTTGTATGAAGTCTATCCGGGCCTGATAATTGAAGTGGTTATGGGTAATAGCAGCCATAGTTAATTAGATCCATATTATATTGAAGTTGATCGGAAAATGGTATGCTTGGGCATATTGGCTCATCCCGCAATCAGAACTCCCATTTTCCCCATGGCGGGGATATGAAACCAACAACATAGATATGCACATACTAGGCACCAGCTTCATGGTCCGTGTGTAGTTATGGGCAAGATGTTGGTAATTATGCATTTATATATATAATACGGAACTTTGATTGGCTATGTCGATGCTTTCCACAAAACCATGGGCGCCTATACCAATCGTGGTCTCAGGCACCTACGACTCACATCATTCCTATCAGGTGTGTTATCCAAGTTCTAATCAAGTCACTTCACAACCCCCTTTGATTTTTTACACCATTTTTTCATAAAAAAATGGCGGAGCAAGAAGCATTGCAAGCACTCGGCGGATTTGGCGAATGGATTTGGGGTGATGATCTTGAGACGATTGTTTTTGCTCAAGCTTTTGGGAATGAGAAGACGTTGATTTTTCGATTTGTGGCGGATAATACCCAATCACAATCTCTTACGACGCGAATCGTAAACTGCTATCATGACCTCGACACTGACGACTTAAACGGTTTGTTCTCGAACCGAGCCTCTATGCGCATCGCAATATGGTCGGCGGTTGCTACAGCCTGGACTGAATGTAGCGGCAACCCCGATGCTGAAGATGTAGATGTTATTATTGATGTGTATGAAGACAAGTCAACAGCCTCCTCTCCTAAAATTGCGTGGAAAATTTCGCATGAGGCCCTGTTCAACGGCTTTATCGACGTTCTTTTACCACCTAGCCAGCTTTTCGTGAAGCAACCGATGGAGACAGTGGATTTCAGAAGTCTGGTACGACTTAATCAGCTAGGAGGGAAGGGTTGTACTACGCTTGTTCAGGTTCGATGTAAACCCTTGACCCAGTTCGTGTTCAAAGGGGTCGACTTCAGGGTTTTCCTGAATTTCTATGAAAGTGGGCACTTTCAAGAGGAAGTTAAAATCTTCTATCGATCAACTGAGCTAGTCAGCAGCATGCAACGACATCCTAACATTATGACTCCAACGAAAACTTTGGTCACAATCTGCAAACCTGACGATGATAGACCATTTGTGTGTGGCAGCCTCTATCCATTCATCCCAAATGGAAGTCTTGCTAGTAAAATTGAGCAAAGTAATGAATCTGGTGGACGTATACCATTGTGGCGCAAGGCACAATGGTGTTATCAGATGGCTGCAGATGTTGCGCATACCCACCTCGTTGCTCATACCTACCACATGGATATTAAGCCTGGGAACTTTTTACTAGACGAAGAGTCGAATCTTGTGCTTATTGATTGGGAACAAAGCGATGCACCCATTACTACAGCGGCCCCAGAGATCGATGGCACGTGGGATGTTGAAGCAATAGCAGGAGAAGGCACAGATTGCTCCCTCCAGTACACAAAAAACACGGGACCAGAAAGGCGTAATATGCCAATGACTACGCCAGGTAATAATGGCTGGAACGTATGGAACGTGTTTTTAGAGTGGGGAAAGAAGTGTCCAAGGGCCCTGGAACTCGCCGAAGTGTTTAGTCTGGGTCGCTGTATGTGGATGTTATTGCGTCAATCTGACATCGATGGCTTCGACGATGTGACATGCATAGAAGATGTGGTCGAAGATTGGGAGTCGGCAGAGGATATCCCGGACAATTGGAAACGTGCTGTACGGGATTGTCTTCACCATGACCCAAACGAAAGGACTGGCCTCCGCGAGTTGGTTGATTTCTGGGATAGTGAAAAACGAGGAATAAATAAACGTGATATTTAATACCAAACCAGAATTGGCAAGGCGCCTGTTCCGAAAAGAATGGAATGTTCTTAGTCCGAGCCACATCTTCATTATCTGCCCATATACCTCGATACCTCGCCCAGGAGATATATGAAATTGCTAGGCGGCTGCATTAGTTACACGGTGTGGTACATTCCCAATTACGACAATAAGATACTCTCGTAAGGGGATAGGTGACAGAAGGGTTATCTTTGTTCTACATCTAATTACATGAGAATTCTGCACCCCATTTTGAGACAATTTCCTGAGGAAAAATCTTCCGTACTACTCTTCTAATGTCATATATAGATATTAGGCCATAGTAGTACTTAAAGGAAATTCAATGTGGCCTTCGAATTTATCTAAATCGAGAGAAAACAATCCCTTCAAATCGGCGTCCCTAAGAATCTTGCAGTCTGCCTTGTGGTCTTTCTCGTTCCAGCCCTTGATCTGGCACGCCTGGTTATAGCAAGGTTAGCGTCTAAACTGAATGTAATATAATTCCAACTTACTCCATCGCAGTACCAGAAAAGCGAGCACTTTGCACACTTCTTTAAAGTGGCCGATTGTTTACCGCACCCGTGGCATGTCCTCATACCACAAGCCTCTGCCGAGAAGTTTTGGACTTTATCGCTCAATGCTAGCAGGTTATCTAGCGATGTAGGAAATATCTAGGATGACATGTTATGTTAGAAACATATACCAGGCTTGTAGCAATGATGTAATTTTACCTTTATATCCGAAGACCTCTCAAGACGGATGCCTGGTTCCGAAAACATGAACCTGTGACGCTCCGCATATACGATCGCAATTGTGTACCCTTTCTTGACCTTTGAAGGGGCTAGTTCGCAGCCACGACCGTCTGTATAGAAGAAGAGCGGAACCATTGTGTCGTCGATATCTTTGACGTCCATCTGAAGACGAGCTAATGTGAGGAAGTCGACAATCTCCGCGAGAAATATCCAATGACGACCTGGTCGACGAGTAGTCCCATTTGGTAAGTCACTGAAGGCCGGGAATGTCGTCTGGTTGCGAAAGTCCGTTGGTTGTCCGGGTTGCTTTGGCTTCTCTCTCCTCCATAGCCAGTTGTCAAACTCAGCCGGGTCAAGTCCGGACGGAGTATCATTCACGGCAGTCTTCCATTTCATCGAATGCCCGTATAATCCGTGCTTTGAGGGGTCCTTCGATAGAGCTTTGTTTGTAAGAACATTAGAGCTGTCGTCACCTCCAAGAACAGCCCATCCAAGCATTGCCTTCTCCGCAAAAATACTTGCTCTAGCTAGATCCCCATTGGCGATAGCAATTTGTGCAGCGTCCAAGAACGCCCTTGGCAAACCGGCATCATTCGCCCCCTGTTCATTATAAAGAGTGATCTGTCGATCAACAAGTCGAAGTTTTTGGACGGGGGCTGACAAGATCTCCATGAAGCCATATCCAATGAGGCAATCCAGTCTGAGAATTTCATCGAGCCTCCTGTCGCTCTCTTGGCTTTGATCAGGCGGCAACGAGCAAAGACGGCATGCGCAGGTAAACGCGAATTTTCTTCGAAGTGCTTCCTGGCGAGCTTCACGGTTGTTGGTGACACCAAGATAGTAAATTGTGATCTCCTCGCCCTTCTCTATGTTTCGCAATGCATGGACGGTGTGCCGTTTGATGTTCTCGTTCCAGCATTTTTGGGCGTTGTTGTCGCAGGCATGGTTAATGCGACACGCATCAAGGAAAATCCCGACTTCGTCGCGGCCAAATGGAAGGGCGTTCGTACGAAAGATGCTGAGGTACTTCGAGACGGAATCATCGGTGTAGATGTTATGCATCGAAAGAAAGGTTTGACGTTGGTCTGGTGTAAGAGCATCGACTTGCTCGCGTAGGGATGCTCGAAGAGCTTGGCCATCAGGCTGATCTTCTGGGGCCCTGAGGATGGGCTTTTCGGAGAGAATCCGTGTGCCCATAGGGATATATTGAGTAGCGACAAGGCCCTTTCCTTTACCAGGAACATCTTGGATGGCGTACAGTAGTTCAGCTGTTGGGATCGACATGTTCGTGTTATCGTTCTTTCGCACCTACTTAGTTAGCTGGATTCATGATCGAATGGATATTGCCTCACGATTCACCACTCCTAATTGACTATACGAGAGGTTGGAAAGATCCAAAGGGGTTGAGAAACTTTAAGTTTAAAAGGGTTTGGAAAGGGTTAAAGAAATGTGGAATGAGCGGCTAGAATTTGAACGATAGGTCACAACGGAGATGAGTTGCAAACGGACTCCTGGCCCTCAACTGGTACCCTGTTTCCCCTACTCTGTAAGTGTACAAATATTTAGCATTCCCGAGCCTACCATTTACGAAGTACAATGCAACGAAATATAACCAATAAACGAAACTCACTGTACGCTATCAAGCGTTCGATAGTCACAAAGGGCGTATAAACTTCGTAAACATACAACCTACGATAGATGCGCCTCGCAGATTCTATGACATACTGTGTTGCTGGTACACAAATAATATAATGGCTTTATTTATTTGAAAACACCATCTGCAAATTTTATTCGCTGACTAAATGCTACCCTCCACCAAGAACGGCGTTCTGTCTCTGAGTAGCTTTGCCAAAGATACGAATACAACGATGCAACCAAATATTCCCATGAATATGACATGGCGTTTGACGGGCGGTCTCCAACTCCAACTTGGGATCTATGTATTACTGTTGCACCGGGACCACCTAGTCTGAAACATATCTATCCCTATAGCATATTATTTCTGCATCGCCTGCAAAGCCAAGCATAGCACTGCCTGCATTCCAAAATAAACCCGGTGATATCGTCGCCGCAGTATTCGCAAATTCCGGGGTGCCTAATATACCGCCATGTGGGGTGGTTGCAATCGTGGTCATAACGTAGGTTCCGAATTATGCGTTCAATCAATGTGGCTCTATCGCCCTGGCGCAATCCGTGACGACCAACAACCAGGTTCGCATGCTCAACAAGTCGATGTTCGTCCCATTGCGCACAAGTGCAGGTCTTCCATGACAGTCCACAGAGGTAGCAAAATTCAGCGCCACAACGACAGCTAGTATATTGTTAGTATTTGCGATATTTGCATGATTGGATACGTACGTGATATGGTTGCAGCCATGCTTCAGTTCTACAACATTCGAGCACGACTTGCATCGTTGCCAGCCTTTCTCTCCCACCATTTCCAAAATCTGCTGAAGCGCTAGATCATTTGGACACTCTCCTCTGTTATGAGCTGCTGCTTTGCATAGCGTGCACGTCTTTGAGTGGCATTCGTGACATGTACCAACGTCGTCCACAATGTTGCCGCTGCCAATAAATGCAGAGCAGGTCTGTACAGAGCAATACGTTTTGTTCGGGGTTTCGAACTCGGCCTGTTTGTTGATCAAAGCCTGGACCAGCTCGGAAGTCAGGAATTTGCGGATTGTTTTGAAAGAAATCGGCTGGCGACAGCAACGTGGCGGAAAGAAGGACTCATCAGTGATCGCTGTCTCAACAAGGTTCTGGAGACAATCGTGGCAGTACCCATGGCCGCATGGGGCACGTCCAATGTTCCCGGGGTTATTGTCATCGCCGCACGACACACAGTGAGTTGCATTTGAAGTGAGGTTAGTGGAGCTACCCAGTGTTGAGGTCGATGCCAGTGTCTGTTCACTTTCACCAGAGCGGAGGTCGGGAACGTTGGATCTGGATACAAAGAAGTTTCGAAGTTTGGATAGTTGCCGAGACCCCCAGTTTTTATTGGAGTGTTTGACGCCTGGCTGTTTTGCATTGTCTTTGATACCCTGGGCTAGATCGAAATCTCCAGCAGCAGTGTTTGCCTGTGATGTCGTGCGTGTAACAGCCGACACGTGACTTCGGACTGTATTCGCGAAATTTCGACCCATCTTCCTAATTGAGAAAGATGGATCGACATTTTCCAACTCTTGCTTCTGTAGCTGGACGGCGTGTGACTTGACAGTGAATTTTTCTTCGGGGCCCTCCCCCTTCGATGACGATAACGACACACTCAACTCTGGATCTTGGAGCTGAAGCTTGGTGACAGATTTCGCTGACTCATCGTCAGCTTTGCGAGGATGCTCCTGCTTGAGATAAACCATCTTTGGTGCGATGAGCGAGATGAGAAATAGGTGGTTGGTTGACAAGAGGCAGTTGCTTGGCACTGTAGTGAACAGGGTTGTGATAAATTGTAGAATATTATGCCCTCAGTGGGTTTAGCGGCGGCCCGTCCCGCCCCCACTCGACCACCTAATCCCACTATTTAAGGGTGCAATTAGTCCCAAATGGGATAGCGGGATTCATTTACCAGACATTAATGTGTGGATGTTCTCAGAGTTTACCAGAATCGTGAATTACGACTGTCAATACATCCAGAATAAGCCCAGGATAATCCCCAACATTCCTTCGCATTCCTAACACTGCCTCTTTTTCCTGCGTGAAAACTCTGACAATGTATGCGATTCTATTTGCTCGCTAGACATATTCTGCATGAGCCACTATTTCAGCAGCATAGCCACACAAAGCCACAGAAACACACGCTATCACGTGTGTTCGTGTCTTTCAAGACGCGGCTTCCTTCTTGGACCCAACCGTGGTAAGTATTTGTACCCCATTTACGATGAAGTTTCAATTAAGTCATATATATTGTTGGGAATGATATATCCCCCTAAAGGCTGTAACAGCAGTTGCGGTCGTCGATAAAAGTTTTCCTAATTACGGCTGGTCGTCAACAAAATACCTTCAAACTCAACCAACTCCCCACACGCCCGGTGAGACGAGTTCAGTTACGAGGCTGTGTGCGCCCGGAGAAGTATGTGCGACCTCACACCACAGGAAAATTGCACGGCTTACCCAAGATACCGGGCTTTTCCCATGCCATCCGACACGCCGTTACCGTGCAAGGAAGAATTTTTCAGCAACGCCACAGTTGCTGGAACGGATCGTTGTGTTTGCGGCTCATCGTGCGGAGAGACGAACGCTGACGTGGCAGCCTCATGCAAGGGGTTCCAAGTACAGAAAATATATGGGGGTCTCTCCGCGTACGTATGTACCAAGGGAGATTGGAGTCCATCACGGGAACAATCTTATTACCACACTCAAACTTGGACACACTCAAACTTGGAGAGGAAGAAAAAGGGAGTGAAAAAAGGCGACAAAGGGGGGTGGGATGGTGAGATTGGAACGGAAAAAGGGAGAGTAATGCGTGGCAAACTCGATCAGGGTAAGCTCCATACAGGCACCAGGAACAATGCCGGATTATCCTTGTCGAGAGGCTCAATGGACTTGAAGCTCTCCCTTCCCATTGAGTGGCTATCTTGTGCGAGAGAGGAAAATAAAGAGGCGAATGAGAAAAGCCACTTCAGACAAGCAACCTCCGCTGGGGTAGTTGTACTCCGGTACTGCATATACGAGCTCACCCAAGTCCTTCAAATTCCCCGATTGGGGAGTCAGGCTTTTTAGCGTGTTCCATTTCAATTCTAGCGGCGTGCTACCAAAGGAACGTCGTTGGTTTCAGTGTGTGGTTCGCTGGCGATCAATGCACATAACTAGCTGTGGCTGAGGCTGTTTCTGTTGCTGTGGGGTAGTAGTGGAGCAATAGTTTGTTGGTGCTGCCCAGTGGAGCAGAGGTGATCTCCGGGGAAATGAAGCCACTGAGCCTGTTCTGTCTTGGTGCAGGAGACGACGGGCGTGGGAGGCGTCGTTGAGCAAAGGACGGATGTTAGTAGATTAGACCAGATGAGGGTTGTCGTCAATTTCAGCCGCGCTGAATATTAGGACACGTTGGGACAGGCGTTGGGGGAAAACATGTTTTGTGAAGGGATTCTGCCCCCAACAACTCCTGCCAGACCCTGCCTCCCGATAGCCTTCCACAGGATGTCTTGGATACTTTTACAAACTGTCGAGTTGTTTTGGGTGTTGTTGGATGCTGTCCTGGCTGTCTTGGTCCATTTGCATCATCCGATGATCATCAGACGGGGCGGGGGACAAGGTGTATGACAGGCCGCTTGGTTGGATGCTCCCATGGAGCACAGTCATAGTCCCAAGCAATAATACTCAAGACTTATTGACAGGGTTCTTTTCTGTCTGTGGGCCTAGGACACCGCGTCGATAGAATATTATAGGCTCATACATTATCTATGGAGTACTCACCTCTACCTACAGTACTTTGGTATGTAAGTACCACTATACATGTACGGTATGGAGATCCTTGGGTCGGCACTGCGCTAAGTTTTATGCTCTATTTCATTTCTGGTCAACGAAACAAACCAAGATTGAAATGAAACCGATATTTGGCCAGCTGATAATCAATCCTGGACCTGGAGTGCATGCGTCTCTGGCACACTGGGATGGATAGATAAGCTGCACCTCTGCGACCCCCTCATCTCATACAAATGTGACAGATCGACTGCCCAGCGGGCTAAGGCGCAAATGATGCTGAAAGCGTTGTGACCATACATTTGGGTATTGGCTGTCCGGGCGGCGTTTCTGCGTGGTTGGTTGTGATTTGGATCGGTCGGGACTCTTCTGACGACGTCTTCACCGGTTGACTGGTTCAGACTCCGCAGCCACTGCATACTGTTGCGTGTGCGACGGAGGTTATGCGCAAAATACTCCCATACGTCAAGTATACGTAGGGGTTGGTTGTATAGTATACAACATGAACCATACAGAATGCCGTGGTTCGCATACGATGGCTGACGACGGCACCCCGCCATTTGCGCTCCTCGGGCCCGCGTCAACATCATCATACCCTACCACTTCCAGGCAACGCGGGCTGAAGGAATTTTTCAAATCTCGTCTTACATTTACATTCCAGAATAATCGTGAAACATCATCAGACGGGATGATGGGTCAATTATTAGTGGCCGATGGCTGGTTGCTGGTTGGCTACGTATCCACTGAGTGGTCGTGGGCGCCATATCCACTTAGTGATCGTGGGCGCGCGCCGGGTTTGCTGCGCGGCGCATTAGCTGTGGGCCAGGTTTTCTGTGCGATGGAATTGCTAGGCGCCTTTTCTACGACGCCTATCAACTAAGTCTACTATGCCTGCGAGACTATGGTCTCACGCCATAGCTTTCCCGAGCTGGTTCGCATCAGACTTCCAGCATCTAGTCTACATGCTCGCCTTTGTATATACCTTGGATCAAAATGATGACCATTTTTCTGGAGACGGTGCCAGCATTCGAGGATACATGGATTCAATGCCTTGGCGACTTGGGCAGGTACATGACACCCATTGAGACCATATATCGTCCTGTCAATGTTGGGAACACATGTGAAGATATCGCCCACACAGCACAGTTATTTCTTGCACCCTTTAGGAAGATATGTGCGGGGATTGATACAGTGCTGGCCCCTGCACTCCAGGGAGACGAAGATCACGGCAGCTCTGCCGAATGTCTGTGAGGCAATGTCGAGGTTTACTTGTACTGCACTGACTTATGTATACCTGAAGTCAAAGCGCAAATGCGCCCACATCGAATCTGGTGATTCTAGGAATCATAGACGTCAGACATTTTGACGTTGCTGTCGAGAGAGGTGGCCTCCATGATAGTGGTATACACGCGTATGCTCTTTCGTGGGTCTTCTGCGGGTCCCCCCCTTCTCCCGTAACAGCGGGAGAAGGGGGGACCCGCAGATACCGCCGTTCACCGAGGATGGTCCCGCAGTTGTCTTGCCCATTATACTTACTGATCCCATAAAGAGGAGTATGTACATATAACACCAAGGCGATTTCATGTACATATCCGGTACTTGCGACATGTACTGTACTATAGTACACTACTGCAAGTGACCTGGGGAACAAATGCCTGCTATCACTCATTAAGGCCGGAATGGCGGTGAGTGGGGGTAGATCGCTGCACAGCTCTGTTCCACCGTCCACCAGAGCATATTAACTAACGATGGCTGTTACTGTACAGTACATCATCTCAAACTTCGGGGTCTCAGCACCCTTTGGGGCATTTTCATGATGCTTTGGGGCAGTTCTGGACAGACAGCCGAGAGGGATCTCGTCGCTGAATAGTCGCATAAGCATCACACCTCGTTGTTCCACGAAACGTCCCCGAGATTGGGGTCTTCTTCCACCACCGGATCCTCTTTTGTCTCCTGGGGCCGTATAAGGCAACAACCTCCCTTGTTGCTGTCTCTTGGCCATTTGCCCCTAATGCATTGCAAGGGGCGCAATCTACCCTTGCAGCGTACCGGAAGTACTGTGGGTGTGTCGCCTAGTACTTCGAAATCTTTATTTCAAGAGAGGTACATACAACTGCTTGATGAGGTGGGACAATCAAGAGTGCACGGCTGCCTCGTTGACTTACTCTTCGATCGGGGCGCAGTACATAAATCCATCACCCGTGGAGGTCGGAACGCAGAAAGCCCATCGTCGTGTTGGCGTTCCTGATTATTTTTTCTGCTTGGATGTGTGGTATTGAGGTATGAGGCTGGGGGTGCGCGGTATCAAGTCTTATTTTTTGTGTCGTCTTCCACCGACCATGAGGATGACCGGAACCACTCACCCCCCCTTCCCTTTTCCCCCACACCCACCACCCCCCCTGCCGATTGAACGACAAAAGGTCCTACAAAAAACTACCCTCATCATAGCTCCCACGTCTTCAAATATTTATATATAACCGCCCCTCCCTCATGTCGAGCCTTCGTGCCCACACACACTGCACTCTTCTCTCACACATTCATTAAATTCATTACATTCGTCACTTCGTTCCTTAGGCTTTACTTTGTTCAACTATCCCAGTTATCATACTGATTACTGTACAGCCGTGCAGCTTCGTGTCTCCGCTACCCGCACTTTTCATTACGTCCGCTCTCCGCAACTATTCCTTACTTACGCCATTCGGATTCTTTCTCTGACACCATTCCCTATCGTTGCTACATTCCCTACAAAGGTCACAGCCGTGCGTGTCTTTCCCTCCACCGCCCTCCGAACTTCACCGACTCCTACTTCGACTCGTGCCTCTTAGCTCAGAAAACTACTACTTCGCACTCCCCCGATCACCAGTTCGACTGGACCTTCTGTTGTTCGAGCTCCCCACCAGCCCAAGCCGCATCCCAGCACATTCTCTTCGCACCATCCGACAAACCCAGCCAGCTCCGGCTGCCATCCGAACCTCATTGCCTCTAACGCTCCAGCTACTACTTGGTGGCCTCCTACCACCCGAGTCACACCCCACATACGACAACACACAACCGTGTCTTTGCTGTCTTTTCTCAGACCAGCTCTTGTTACCACTAGGGTCTCCTCGCTGTAACTGTGCCTTCGCAGTTCTCCGGCCGGCATCCTCAGCCCAACTCACCAACCTGGCCTAGGCTACCTCATTCCAAAATGGCCACTCCACGCAGGGGCAATAACGAGGGCAACGGCGCTACTGGAGAGGGTGGCCAGGCTGATGGAAATAATAACGTGGCCGAGGACGGCGGTGAAGATGAGTACGCACACCACTACTCAGTTCTCATCTATACCTGCTGACGCATTATTAGTATTATCCTTGAAAACCCCACCATGACGGATGTCTTTTCTATGGGACCACTTCGGAATGGAGAGTGGTTTGGAGTGCATGAGGGAGGTCGCTGGAACGGGTAAGCCGCCGCTCTTCTGTCCTGTCATGGCTGGACTCCGCTAACACATCTAATAGGGACTCCTTCGCAGGCCTCTCCCAGCGTCTCCCAACTCTCACTGACGAAAACCCCAACAATGAGTATGCTTCCAACCCGTCTCCCCGTCCACTATCACCTGCTAACCCCTTCCAGACTATCCGCCAGAAACCTCGCCGCCACAAACCTCGAACCTCCACACGATCCGCTTGACAGCTGGTTGCGCTCCCTGGACTGCCCAGTCACAGACCTTCTTCGTCTGCTTGGTCTACGTGAGGAACATGCTCGTCCCCAGAGACGCCCGACGAGGAAGAACCACAAGCATAAGCCCCAGCAGCGGAAGTAACTGGGCCCAGCAACTGATACCCTCCCTGTCCCATACAGAGGGCCGCAAGTCAGGGCACGCCGTTTATACAGCGTGCTCGGAGAGAGGTTATCGACAAGGTGTATTATATACTGGGGTAGTTGGACGACTATGACGACTAATGGCCGGCGGTAACGACTAATGGCATACACGAGGGACGACAATTTAAACGATCTATCGACCATGTACTATATGTTTACTCCACGATGCTCACTACATATAGTTATATATTCGGCTATGGACATAGACAAAAATAAAACGCATTTAATTTCTCACATCTGCTAATTATCACTTATTTCTCACTCACCCACGCATCACAATTCACTATTTGAACCCCCGGCTTGGATCACTGTTTCACGAACACCACGACTTCTTCCTTGCATCTCAGCATCCCCCAGTTAGCTCGCTTTCTAACCCCTGCCACTAAAGTATGCTATGCCTGCGAGACTCTAGCGTCACGTCTTTCATAGCTTCCTTGAGCTTCTCCGCAACAGACTCCCCACGTCTCTTAACTACATGCTCGCCTTCACCTATCCTGCATACTCGATGATGACCCTTTTTCTCGAGACAGTCCCAGTCTTTGAGTATACTGGATTGAATGTCTCGGCAACTTAGGCAGGTATAGAATGGCTATCGAAGACGATAATATCATTGAGACAGGGAGTTTTGGGCATAGGTCGCACGCTAGTGGTATGTAAAGTTCGCCAACTGCTCCTCTACAACCATACGCCTACACCACCACCTCGCGATCCTAGCCCTGCCAGACGCGCTCCCGCAACATTCCTACTATGGAAAATCCAGCATTTCCCTCCACTTCACAACTCTCCTTACAACGCCTTCCCTATCAACGCCGACACCACACACCACACCAAAACAATCACCACTACGAAAAACTACCAAACAGGAAAGCCGCTGCCTAATAAACCCTCTCACCGCTCATTCATTTCAAATCTTCACCGCTCAGTACCTACGAGGCTCCTGTACCAGCGCAGACGCTGCCGAGTCGGCGATGCGGCCCAACTACGCTCCGCCTCGTCACACCTACGAGTTACCCAGCTGGGGTACGGGTGTACCATATCGGGCGAAAGGCGGCAGCAGCGGCCTATTATTCCCCGAGATGGCAGTGCTATGGTTATGCGTCTATTTTGAGGTGGGAGCTAAGAGTTTGGCATGTGTTTCGTACCTTTGTACCCTACGCATCATAATCGCCAGGACGGTATTTCCGGCCTTTTACTGTGTCCACCTTGTCTCGCGTCCGCGAGCGCGTCCGGATCGCCGATGCCCAGAGTGGCCAGCGTACTCGATCGCCGACACGCTTTGTCAACCCCACGCCCGTCGCCCTGTCTCTGCCTCCGCCTTGGGGACTGCCTGACATCCCGCTTCAAGCCATGCAGAGCGAGCTGTCAGTCTCCCAACTTGATTGACTGTTGTTTAGAACGCCTGTTGGGGGTGGTTTCTCTGAGTAGGTAACACGGCGAGCATGGCGAGGAGGAGCGGGCGAGACAGCGGCAAAGAGGGTGGGGGTGGGGGTGGGTATGCCCGATGCTCTAGCCAAGGTTGGGGGAGCGGCAGCGTGGGGGTGCATTAATCCCTCATCCGTTTCGGTAAGTACTCGCGTGTGTTTCCTGCATGGGATCGGGGTGGGAATCTCCTTTCCCATGGTCCAGCATCGCTCGGTCTTGCATCCCAGCGTGGTCTTATGCATTGATGCGTGGGTTGGGGATGTTACGTGGGACAGCATTGGCCATTCTTCGGCGCGCACAGCACTCTGATGTACTCTGAACTACTATCCACTGTTTCGGTGGGAGCGTGGGGATTAACAATGGGGGAGTTTTATGAGGGATGGGGGGGGGAGGGGGTTGGGAGTTCATCCCATCAATCCTCCGTACTTCATGCAGCATGAAGCCCCCACGTTGAATTTCTTCTCATCAAAATGTGTGAGGGCATACAAATTACGGCAATGCGCGGCAATGTACGGCATTGGATTGTTTCCTCCATTGGTTTCCCCTCGTGGGGTGGACAGCGCAAAGGGGAACGGGATGGAGTGAGTGGGATGATGTAGAACTAGTACCATATACTGAGCCTCGAGTCGCATACGAGTACCATCTGCCCCAAGGTACACACAGATACAGGATACTGTGTCCAGAATAAATGCATACGCGTCCACACTCACCGGCCGAGGAGGGGAATCCATTATCTCCTTCCTCCACCCGCCTCCTTACTCCAGGATGGACTTGCTAGACCGTACCCACTGTTCTTTATTTAGTCTCCACGCCAAACTTACGGCAGATTGAAGGTTTCACTCCACAGTGCGTGCTCCATAGCGCTCCACAGCAACCCCAGAGCTGCACGGGCACGCTGCACGGGCACGCCCACAGGGGCGCTGGCACATCGCCACCCCTAACTCAGGAGAGAATAGTCTATAATTCTAGCACCATGCCAACCCCGGAACCATCGGAACAATATGTATGTGCAGGGAGGTAGGGTCGGTCCAGAGGCACGCTTATTTCTCCTATCCCTGGTCCCCCTTCCGAGGTCCCCTGGAAGCCCAACAGGGGTGTCCAATATTCAAGCAGCGTCGGTCACCAACCACGCCGTAGGGCTACCAAATAGCGGCTTTGCTGTGCAGACTAACTGCAATTAGAAAGCGTCATCTAATTTCACAACGTCTCAGACGGGTTTCAGGTTTCAACTATCCTTCGGAAAACAAACCCTGCCAGCTGAAATTCTCAATGATTCGCTACCTGTTTCTTCCGGTGAGCCGTTTTGCCAACGTGCTGACAGTCTATGCCAGCGCAGCGAATGGAGATACAAACGCCCGGGTAGTTAGTTAGCATAAACATTGTGGCGGTCTTCGGACTCTTGAGTAAAGGCGGTAAGACAATCAGCAAATGAGGGATTAGCGATCTTCAAGCTCGGAACCCTAATTATTATAATATGCAGCACTATTATAGGGCCAGTTCCATAGTTCAGCATAGTATGGCTCGGTTGGGCCATAATACAGCTTAATATAGCCCAGTTAGGCCATAATACAGCATAATATAGCCTAGCCAGGCCATAGTACGGCATAATATGGCCCAGCCAGCCCATACTATGCTGGAGGGACATGTTCGTTGAAAATGTACGATGATCTATCCATTGGCCAGATATTAAACTTGACGACATCCTATCCCTCCTCCAATGCAGTCCGCCTCATTTAAATTTCCGTCCTCTCGCGGACGACTGCATACAGAAGGCCCTTCCCTCCATGAGGCCGAGTGTTGCAACCTTTTTGGCGGTTAATTAGGGCCGACCAGGCGCCCACTTGATCGATCGGGGCCCGCGGGTCACTGCATCTACTGGCGAATGACAGCCTTGGGCAGTTCGGATTATGTCTGTCCTGTACCCAAACAAACCACCCACTGGAAGTAGAACGTGGCCTTGTGGAACTTCTTTGGAAGGACAATGCGTTTGGTGGCTTAGCATAAATGGTAAAGCGTGCACGATCCCGTTCATGCGTGCTTCCGGGGTGCCCCGGCCTGCATGAATCCCTTTTACGGACCATCATCCATGATGCAATGCTTCAAGCTCTTGGTGGGTCAATCGGTGCATGATGCGGTTGGCACGGCTAAAAAAGACGGTATATATCAGACATGGGTCACGCCAGTATACTCGTACTTTGGACCATGATGCGCTGATCGATTCCCTGTCACTTCCCTTATTGGAACTGCGCATGGGCCAATCGTAAAATTGGAATCCGCGTCAGCGCGGGCTTAGACATCCCAAATCATAACCCGCCTGCTTCTGTTCTAGTGGGATCTTCCTTGTCGCGGAGGGCTTGATCTGGCATGTCTTAGCTCCTGCACATTCCCCCCATTTCGTCGATTGGACGGGATCAAGCAGTGGTGACTCCTTAAACGACCATAGCGAAGACTCCACGTAAACAGGCCACTGAGCTCGTCTCGACCCCTCGCGTTCGATTCTCTGTTTCGCTCCGATTCCGCCCGAGCTCTCTCGCCATCTTCGGTCGACAGGTTGCCACTACGTCCTCCTCCCCGCAACGAAACCACAAAACGAATAAATGACTACATGACTAAGATGCCTCGCAGACTGCGCAGTCCAATATCGAACCAAGGCAGCTCCCCTCATCCCATCGTCACTTTAACCCCGCAGCGCAACGTGACGCGAACAGGAGACACAGCTGATGCCGTGGCAAGGCGTGAGATTCATCTTGATGGTGCAACGTATCCCGCATGTATCAGCGGTCCCGTGTGTGCCCCCTCTTGTTGTGAAGCTCGAGGGTTGTGGCTCAGCTTATGTGGCTTAGCCGGTATTTGCGCCCGTGAAGTTGAGAAGTAGCCCCCAGCCTACCATTACACACAATGGAGAATTTGGTTCTGGAGGAATCCCTATATTGATTCTAAGCCAAAGCATAACCACGTATGGAACTGTGAACCTCTTAGCGTTCCTTGCATAGCTCTGTGCGAGGAATAAAGTGTTTGCCAGTAGATGGGGGGCACCTCTAGTATATAAATAACTGTAAAGTAAGGGTTGGCTTACTTATCGACGAGACCAGTGGAAGCAAATTACTAAGATCCGGAGTTTTGGTATGGAGAGTGGCTACTAGCGCCGGAGAAGTGGTTGTCGACCGCGGAGTTTTGGACATCTAATTTTCGTCTCAAGGCCATCATCACAATATCATATAAGACTATTGGTGCTGTATGTGGCTAAGGTACTGATCAGTAAACAATTTTGACTCGATCGGAAATTCCGAAAATCGTAGCTTTGCTTTCAAATTGAAGAGGTTTATAATATTCAGATCCATTTTCAGATACACTTGACGTTTATAACATGAATCTATTCATAAGGAATATATAGGATCTTACTGCCATACTTCAATCATACACTACTATCAATTGAACAGCACTCGCAGCATTTATAGAATCTCCACAGTTTATAACATTTACAGCCTCACTTCCTATTTTAAGATCACAATGTCTCTCCCAAGTTTCTTTCTCATCGGCGCCTCTGGCTACATTGGAGGCACATTCCTCACTTTCTTGACAAAGGCTCACCCCGAGTTGTCAATCCGAGCGCTTGTCCGGAGTGAAGAACACGCAGACGTCCTGAGAAACTTTTACGGCTCGGCTGTCACACCTGTCATTGGATCACTCGAGGACTCCGATCTTCTTCGTCTAGAGGCTTCGAAGGCAAGCATTATTGTCCAGGCAGCCCCTGGAGTTGATACAGCTATTGCAGCGCTCATTGAGGGCGCTACCCTCAACCCCTCAAATAAGTCGGCCAAGGAGTCAGACCGCCCTGTCTTTGTCCACATCTCAGGCTCCAGTAACATCTCTCACCCAGTTTTGGGAGAGTTATTGCCCCGTGTCTACAGCGATGTCGATGACCTGGCTGACATCTTGGCGTTGGACCCTAGACGCATCCAGGTCCCATATGAGAACGCAATCAGGGCTCTCAGCAAGGAGAAGAATGTTCGTTCGGTCATCATCTCTCCACCTACTATCCTAGGTCACGGGAAGGGTGCGATTAAGACGGAGACGTTTCAGGTCGGCTGGTACAACGCAATTATCGAGAATGGCGCCTCTTTCCTTCTCGGCAAGGGAACGAATGTGTGGAGCACTGTTTCCATCAGTGACCTTGGTCGCGCAATCTTGTTTATCATTGACGAGATATTGAAAGGAGAGCAAAGCCGGATCGAATACGGAGATTCCGGTTACTACTGGGTCGAGGCATTCGAGGTATCGCTGATGGATCGGGCAAAGGCGATTGGTGAGAGGCTGTTTGAGGAGGAAAAGATTGAGACGCCTGACGTGGAGTTCAAGTCGCTTGAAGAGGTGACTTCCAAATGGTCGGTGTACATGGGATATCTTGTCGGGAGCAGCTCTAGGATCAAGGCGGACAAGCTCAAGGCACTTGGGTGGAAGCCTTTGGATTTTGACTGGAAGGTGCTGGTCGAAGAAAAGGGCGGTAAGAGATGTTAGAGATGCGAGAAGGGAGTAGCTATTGCTTTTAGAACAAACAATATAGTCATATTGCCGATCAAATACAGACAATTGAATTCATATCGTCTGTCTAATCTCTTGTACGGTTAGGTGATGGAGGCTCTCTGGTCCTTGCCGGCACCATTTTCAAAAATATCGAAGATCAGGGAGGCCGCGTGTAAGTGAAAGAGTACGAGTACGGTCACCTTCCAACGCTCGCTATGGTCGGGTTGCTTGTATGACGTGTGGGACGATGAAGAATGGAAGAGTGGAATATCCTAAGGAGACAGGTGTATATGCGGGACTGATAAACCCAAGTCGTTAAGTGGAGAGTAGGTGGGGGGCGGGTTCTTTCCCTTAATCATCAATGCGCCTGGCACGGTTTAACGGTTTAACGGGACTAGGTAGCTTGTCTGGAGTTTGTCCCAGGCATCGGAGCAAGTGTCAAGTTAGAGGGCCAATTGGAGAAAGGGATATGAAGAAAGTGGCTATGGAGACGGCGCAGTTTGGCTGATCTAGCGGGTGTGCAGGGGCCCGTCCCCATCTTCGTCCCCCCCAGTTTGCCGCGGTTAACCCACAGTCCCAACTTTCTATGCACTATTCATGCACGCGCAAGATATATTCATGCCTTACAGTACACATTTTCGTATTGGGAAAGCCTAGAAGTCTCTCCCGCTACCCTTTGACCAACAACCTCGGAAAATAACCCCCAAAGCATCCATAGCCTTATAACGAACCCTAGAAAACGGACGGACAGAATAAAATATGTCATCCCATACCACATACACGGCCCTAAAAACGCGCTACCTACCATGCATGCAACTCCTCTTTACAGGCGGGCCCATAACGCCTCTACCAAGGGCCTGCACCACTGCTGTCCAGCCTACTGGGATTTGGACGCATCACCCACCGATTTCCGCGGCCCGCGTTTTTATGTCCAGTTATTTTCTCCAAGCTCGGCCGCCCCACTGTCTCCTCTCGGAGCTACCATAGCTCTCCGTGACGGCTGCGTTTCGTGTTTGTCGGTGGTTTAGTTGAACATGTCCACCTCGGTGTGCAGAACAGGTTAGTAGGGTTGGCCGTTTCGCTGGCAATATGTATACCTACCTAGATACACTATGGCGTATCGTATACACGTTGCTATTTGGAGTAATAGTAGTAGAATAGTAGTGGGGTTATTTTACATAGGCGAGCTCGGGGCTATGCAACGAGGTTTCGCTCAGTAGGTGACCTATGAAGGATATCCTGAGGGTTTCGGTCCTAGAAGTGCAACTACTGTTGCATCTGCCTTACATGACCCAGAGCGGCCCGGCTATGTGTTTCAGCTTCATATCACAGCCAAGAGAGAATAGGTTTGACATTTGATTATCAAGGATCCATAATTTCTGGCGTCTATATCACCTTCCGGGCTAACACCAAGAAAGTCCGCGGTCATGGCTCCAACCGGTGAAGAGGGAGTTTCCGCTCTGGTACGAGCGAGTACTACGTGCATTTCCAGTATGCCTAACAGTAATCCACTTTTTTCATCCCAGACGATGGACTCTGCTATTGGTGCGCATGGATATTGTCCAGCCAAAGGCAGGGAGCCAACTCTACATGTACTTAGTACCACCGTACTTTACACACCCAGTCGTACTCTCTTGTTGCTTGCGCCAGTCGTTTTCTCTTGTTAATTGAATGAGCGACGTGAAATTTTGGTCACGATTATTAAGTCGAGAAATAGTAAAGGACGAGAACAATTATATAACGCCCCTTCCCCCTCGGTCATTCTCACTTCCTCTCTCAATATCTCTCTATATATCTCTCCCTGTTCTCTCTCTCTATCCTTCATCCATCGGCTAGCTCACTCCCTTCCAAGTATATCCGTCTCATCTTCAGATACGCCGTTGTTCATCCGCATTCTATCGCCAGACAGATAGCTTCCATTGTGTCGAACGTCGACCCAGCTTCGTAGCATTCATCGACTCGTCACAGGTTACCTTTCCCCGGGACACCCGACTCCACCTTGCCCCCGCGGCTGGTTATTGCGCTGGCCTTATTTCCCTACGACAGCCCCGTTATTCTCTTACTCCGCCATTCGCCTCGCCTCCGCAGTGTCTTCCGTCATCAAGACCGCTGTTGTCGTCGATTATCAACACAGCTTCGCAGCATACGTCAATACAGTCGAGACTGTCTCTCTATCCGTTGCTTCTATCCCTCTCTTTCTAGCGCGCACTTTGCCGCAGGCTTCGTATGTCTTGTCCGACGAGCGTGTCCTGGTCTGCTATCACCGCAGTCCTCCACCACCGTCAAACATAGACGTAGACTCATAGTAGAGGCCAACCTCTCCCTAGCTCCAGTACGGTCGGGTTGGAGCCACGCATTCCCCAGACGACGCCAAGCGAACATCACAGCAGCACCCACCGCGCGCAAATATTGCGCGAACCCTATTGTAATGGCTGATACGCACAGCAGCGGACGCGACGGAGGACGAGACGGTGGACACGGTGGTAGACGTAGCAGCAAACACGATGGTGGACGCAACGGCGGACGCAACAGCAAGCGTAAAAGCAGACGCAATGGCGAAGCCAGACAGCGGAACGAAGGGGATGGAGCCAACAACCCATCCGACGATGGGGATGGCGAAGAGGAGTGCGCACACCCACTACCCGCTACTTCTGTGCCCAGCTAACCTGTTGTGTAGAATAATCCTCCCTGGCAACCCCATCATTCCCCTCCTAGCCAACCACCGGATGCGTAATGGGGAAAGATATAGCGCACCTGAGGGAGGCGCAGGAAACGGGTATGTTGTATCTCTTCTTGCCGCTCATCTTGCCTCTCGCGCTGACTCTTCGTAGGATTTCCTACGCCGGCCAAAATGAGCCCATCCTACTCAATGAAGGCCCAGAGAATGTGTTCGTATATCCGCTTCGAATCTCGCACATGGTACTGACGCTTCGCAGGTGGCCAAATGCTGGCCAAAATGAGCCCATCCCACACGCTCATCAGCCGGGCAACAACGGCCTTGCTCCTGGTAGCCAACTCGCCGGGTGTGTTCTCTTACTTGCTCCCCCAGCTTCCATTTCTCGCTCCGTGCTAACTCGTCGCCCCAGACTCGACGCACTCCCTCAGTATAGCCCATTCGACACGTGGGTAGGCAATGTTTCGAGGGGATATGATCCCGTGACCGGCGTCCTTTTCGACTTCGACCCGAACGCAGGGCCGCCGGCTCGGGACGCTTAGCTGGGTCGCACCGAAGTCATATTCGTTTCTGGCTTGACGGGCTGCAGAACGCAGTGACGGAACGATGCTTAAGGTCGGACGATGCGAATAGCCGTCTGCGAACTTGTTGAAATGCGGTGCCCTAGTAGCTAGAGGAACAACGTTTGGAGTATGAAACCTAACACGACACGGGGTGAGGGTTGGGGGAGGTGTACTAACACAGGTGAGAGAGAGGGTATGTTTGAAGAAGATGCAACACCGCCATTGTGCGATGAGTGGGAAGTGCGACGCCGCAACAATATAATGTGGGACTGGGAATTTGAAAATCGGGTTCGAAGACAGCAGCGTAGCCCTTTTTACAGGAACGATCGGACGAGGTTGACGTCTCATGACTACTTAATCATGACCTGCCACAAAACAGGGCGACTTCTATGAGGTCTGCCAAAAAGACATTGCACTTGCGACAAGTACTGTCCAAAGATACCGCGACTTCAGGAGTAGCTACCAGCAGAGGCAGCCGAAAGGCATCGCGACGTTAACAGACTGCCCAGTGAGTTCATGACTCCAGCAGGGACTGCAAAGAGACATAGCAAGATACGTAAAAGGGCATAGGGGCTTCGACAGCGACTATCAGAAACCATGACGGCTTCGACAGCGGCTGTCAAAGGTATCGAGACCCCAACGGCTTTAATGACGCCTCCAGAGACGCCCAAAAGTCATTGTGGCTTTGATACACGGTGCCTAAAAAGAGAGCGGCTTTGATGACAATAACAAATACTCAAAAAGGGCGCCGAGGCCTCAACAGAGGCTCCAGAGGACATCGCGACTTCAACAAAGCCGATCAAAAGATATCTCGAGCCCACTAGAGGCTCAAAGGACATCAAGACCCAGGAAAGGCTGTCGGAGGACATCTTAAGGGCGGCTGAAAGACATCTTAAGGCTCACCAGGAGAGGGGACAACACACACCAGCCTCATTATATTCCCCTCTTTTTCGTGGTTTCTACGGCTGAATGAAGGGATGCATAATGTAGCGGCTAGTCGCGTTTCTTGATAGGTCCGAGTTGGCTATTGTTTCTATTTATAGCACGTGACGCCATACGTGTTCTGGCAAGGCTTTGGGACTTGGATTTCTCTTCGACAGTGATAATTAGGGTAATTTAGCTTATTGGATAAATGCAATTCAATTGTTGTTTTTGATGCAGGTCTGATGTTAGGTTTGGTGAGTTGGGCTGTGTACACGTAATATCTGTCAGTTCGGAGATTATAAATCGTGGTCACCCACCCATCTCCAAGTGGTGGCCAGCATCAAAAAAACTCCAACAAATCCTACAAATCAGTAGAAATTACTAAAATACTAGTGCTTAACGGGGGTATGGGCCGTAATATACTAATAGTAGTATATTATATAGCTAATCATAATATAATTAATTAATTGTTCTACAAAAATATGCGTTGTGAACATAAATGTGTGACGACGAGTCGCTACAATTTGTGTGAGGTTTATATTTAATCATATATATGCGTTGAAGCCCAACTGCTCAACTCCCAAGCCTGAGTGGTGCCTAAGCAATATACACAGTGTATTATAAAGTTATGATGATTTACATGACCGTGATGATATTGAAATCGTATTCTATAAACGCCTAAACGGGTCTCAATCCAAAGGCCATGACTTTCTACAACACTCATTTTGTGTCTACTTCATACTGTCCACCTAAACAATTTACATGAATTAGCTCTTTTATTATTATCTTCAATAGAAGCAAGTAAATTAGCTGTTAAATTATGTGTATAGACTCAAAAATGGCTGAAGTAGGATGAAAGAGCTATCAAAATAGTGTCTCAGTGCTCGAAGAGCCACGATCATCACAGCTGTTTCAATAAAAGAAAGTGTCTTAATCGAGTGTAAAATAACATGTTCAAATAGAAAACTACCCATCGTGCACAACAGATCAACCCACGACCCATTGTTTCTTAACTAGCTCGAAGCTCCAATGGCAGTTCATTTCCTCGTTAGTCGACGACTTTCCCCCCAGAAACCTCCCCACTTTAGACCGTTTTGTCGGATCCTCTGTCGGGTCTTCTGGGTCTAACTCGACTGCCATTTGGACCCTAGCTGTATCGCAAAACGTTGCATGTATTTCGTCGGGTGATTCTGAGTGGACGTGGACAATTGCGATGCTGGAAATGTCTCCTGGGTCCAGCGCGTAGCGGAAAACAATCCCTATCTTTTCCCCCTTGGCAAATTTCAACGACGGCTTAGGTAGTTGGCCCTGATCTAAGGGACGTATGACACTGTATTTTATCTTTCCGTCTGTTATCGCCATCAAGTCCCACGAATATTTCTCATCTTTCTTAGTTGTGGGTTTTAAATCGGACTTATGTGGCATAGTATCTAGCCTCAGGTCCATATCAAGTGTCAACAGAATTCCTGGTCGTGTAATTCGCAATTCAAGCTCGTCTAACGATCGTGACGTTACTTCGCTCCCAAGATTTATTGGGTATACATCGTTCGGTGCCCATCGCAGCCCCGGGGTCAGCAGATGCGGTGACTTCAGAAAGAGAAAGTCAACTGGGATGAGACTCTGCTTCCGAATCCAGGCCTCCATTCGCTCTTCTTTCTCTAGCTGCATTATTTCCTTTAGAGTACCAGCATTGCTTGCAATATCCAAACTGGAGACGAAAATTATCAGCCTGTCAGGAACTCGGGTTGCTGATCGAGCGGCTAAGTCGTTCCATGTGGAAATCATGCTCGTTTCTTCGTTCAAAAATCCCATATATGTTTTGAAAAATCTTTGTTGCGTCTGTCTTTCGATGCGCTTGAGTAAACTGAAGGATTCTCCATATTTTCCTTGTGATGCTTCTTCCCATGTAGCCATCGACTCCTTCATCGGTTCGCTCGTGGTAACGCCAATAAAATCGTTATGTAACTCGAGAAGCCTGTCCGGTGTGATACCCCCGGAGGAGTTAAACAGTTGTAGAGGATTCAAGCCCTGAAACCCCTTTAGTTTAAGAATGCCGTTAAACTTGCACCAGTTGTTGAAACAGCGAAGTTTTGCGATGTTAAATGAATTAAATTGATACAACCCGTCAAGCTTGTCGAATTCGAACATTTCGACTATGTCTAACAGACGATTTCCTACTTTGAGCCGCAGGTGGTAGGTGCTTCGTTCACGCTCGAGAAAGGTCCAGCATCGGCCTTTCCACGACGACAGCTCTAGGCGTAGGAAAATCTCCGTATTTGATGCGGTGTCTGGTAAGCTCTCTAACCCGGAGTCCAAGGCAATGGTGTAAAATGACCCGGAGTATACGTCGTTGATTTGAGTGATTGCAATCTTGCGAGACTCGGGAATAAGTGGTATGCAAATTGTATCCATCCATAGATTGACCTTTTGATACTGTCCACTAGCTTTTAGTGTGTCGAGCCAATTGTCAACATGCTCTTCAGCTAGAGGTTCAATAACTTCCCACATCTCATTCACTTGCTGCAGTGCCAGAGGGTCAACCCCCGAGGATACCATTCGTTTCTTGATCATGTTCATTGGGTTAAGAAAGCTGTTCATCCAATCGGGTTTTGCGAGTTTAAGAGGCCATTCCTCAAGCATGCGAAATATTTTCATGAGTTCGCAGTATCGCAAGGCGTTTCCGTGTGGGTTTCCCAGCCCATCAGACCACACGTGGGAGATGGCTATATAATGGGGAACATCGCCAGAATGTGTCACCTCCGTATTCAGTCTCCCATCAGCCCCCAGCGACAGAGAAATAATTGGTATTTTCCCTTGCATGATCACATCGTGTAAGCTCTGTTTGTCTATTTCGGCGTCACCGCAGGTGCCATCGCATTCTGGTGTATGTCTTGTCTGATAGGTGCTTTCGTCAATAGTAAATGTATCGCAGATTTTATCCGTGCATTTCGTGTGATCATGGTGTCTGCCCAAGTGTGAATCTATCGCAGAGCCAGAGTACGGCAACAATGGGGTAAGAAAGTGATATGATTTCGATGACATCGACTTGCACCAGCCGCTCATTTCTAAACACTTTTCGTGATCGCTCAACCTTTCATTGGAAGTTGGGTATATCTTCCAATACGACATCATGGCTGCTTGTATCGTACGTGCCAGAATCTGCACCGATGCTGAAACCCGAAGGAGATGATGTCTGTCTTTGTGCCAGCGCCTCTGCACCATATGTTCGAGGAATTTCTTATCTCTAGCGAGACGCTGAGACCGCTCGGCTTCTGCAAGACTGTTCAAATGACCTGCCCATCTCGATATATAGTCATCTAGTTTCGCCGTGCATAGCACCCATTCTCCATCATCTCGCTCTACTACGAACTCGGAAGTCGGTATTGGCTGATCAAAAGCTAACACCTCATTGATGGCTCCAAAATAGTACTTGTTCTGGACGAAGATTGCTGCTTCTAAGTCTGGATAGTTGGAAAAATCGTAAACTTGGTTCTTGGCAGACCAAATTCGGTCCTCATCAATGGATCTGCACCTTTCTTGCTTGCGAGACCCGAATTTAAGCTTTAGCTTTAGCTTCTCCGCTAAGGGTGACAGTGTTTCGTATAAAACACCTGTTAGCCGTGAACACTTTGCTATGGTATATTATGTACTCACTAGGATCGAGAAGCTTGTCGCTCCACTCGTCAAACTCAATGCCTACATGTAGACGTTGATCCTCTAGCCAGAAGAAGGGGAAATCATCAAAATCCTTCTTTGTAAGACGATACCGTGTATCATCCTTTGGTTGGACGATCTGCGGTAGCTGAGCGGCATCGTAATCCTCCAAAGTCAGCGCCGGAAAGTCTGGCCACGGCTTCTGCGAGGAGGAAAGGACTGGGAAATGATCCATATTACAAGTTAGACGCGTTCCTTTCGCAGAGCTTTACTTTGACTGATAGTAGAGATGAGATCGTCGGAGTTGTAATAAGGCGTGTTTTGCTCCAGGCAGCCGCCAGCGTTGTAGATGGATGCTGGTGCTCTTAAAAGAAAGCGGTGCGGGGCAGGACTCCAAGATTACCCCGCAGCCCTAACCTCAAAACATACGGCAGCTGAGAGCTCAATCACGTAAAACACGCCAAAGCTCTACGTGGCTATCTATCATATCTATCCTAGTTACCACCTGCAGCGTGTGCTGTATTGCTACCTTACTTATTAGTTGTGAAGGATTCTGTATGTGGAGGCTCAGCCGCGGTGCCAACCCTGACGATGATTGGTTGGTAGGGGGATTGAGGGTCAGAACGTGTCAAGTGTCAAGGGTGCGGCCGGCGGCCGGCCCCTTAGTTCCAGGGTCGGAACGTTGACGGACCGGAGACGGAGAAACCTAAACACCTAAACACACCAAGACATAAACGTTGGGTGGATCACCAGAGGCTGAGCAGGCATAGCAGATGTCTATAGCAGACGTCTAATCGTGGTTCTCTATCTATACTGTAGCCCCTTATAAAATCTAGCTCTAGTTAAAGCATCTACGATACGCCTTGCACCCTTCGGCGTTGCGCTTTGACCCTCTGCTTACTCTGCTTACTCTGTTTACCTCCGTGACGGCCTTAGGTCCCGTGACTACTGGGGCTGAACGGGGCTGAGTTTCAGTGCCCCCTGTAATCTAGATAAAATACGCTATGGCCCAATCCAGTCATAATTGTGATGAACTTCATGTTTGTATCTCTTGGTGCTTCAACACACCTTCATCTTTCTACTGTCGCATCTGCAACACTGTGGCCACCATTGACAACAGATTTGACTGCTTACCATCATTGTAATGATCCTGCTGTTGTGATATTCCCACTTCGGATCCAACCATGGCGCCAGCACCCTTCCAATTATTCCCAAGACGGGACTTCGATACGAGCGCGCCCATTGAGAGTTTTGCCAGCGAATGGGCAAATCCTTCAAACTATGCTTTCACTATCCTGCTTCTCCTTGGAGGAGACGTAATTACCCGGGCTCTTGCGCAACTCGCCGGTGGTCCCGTGACCCCCGTAGCATTCTCTTTTGGTATGTAACAAAGCAATACATGCCATTGCCTCTGTCTTATATTACAGGCGGCTAGCTTCTGTTTCTTCTACTGACAGGTCTCTAGGCTGGGTCTCATATGCCACTACAGCAATTTGTAGCGCTGTCGGTGAAAATAAACTCATGCCTGGAGCAGATTGCCCGTGTGAGGTCATTAATGGAAAGAACGGATACGTCCGAAGCAACAACTCCTTTGTTATTGGTCGCATAGTGCGTGACTATGAGGCATGGATGAACTCAGCTGTGCACGATCTCACTCAGAAACTCATTGATGCACGCTGGAAATTTGACAAAGACTTGGCAGAAAAGGATATCCCCGGGTCGAGTGCAGAGGTCCGTCGACCAAGGCAGGCTGGCCTGGTGGTCAGCTTCTGGGAGCCAAGTCAGATGATTGAAGCCGGCAAGCCAGGGCACGATATCTTGCACTGGTCGGGCTTGATAACAACTGTGATCCAGCTTGGCATTGCAGCCATCCCATGTGGAATTTGGGGAGATTGGAGTGTGCTACTCATCACGGGCGGTGCCTCAGTTCTATGTTACAGTATGGGCGCGCTATCTCAATGGGGCGTTGAGAAATGGGCCTGCAGACGTCTCAATAAACGAAGTAAGAAAAACTTTATCCTGACCCGGGGAAATGGTGCACAGCATGCCATTGCGATCATTAGCAATGGACGTGGGCTAGATCTGGAGGATTTGGCAACCGGATTCGACAATCTCGATGCACCTTCGATTACGCTCTTCGCACAGCTGGCAACCATCAGCTTGGGACTTCTCTGGATTGTGTTACTAATTACGAGCTCAGCGATCACTGACTCGGCATGGTTTTTGATTGCGGTTGGAGGAGTCGGTATTTTGCAGAATATGTTTGTTGCAGGATGGAAACGACAGCCCGAGGCGCTCGGGGTACCAATTGATTTCCTCGACGTTGTAGGAGACGTCAAAGTTATGAACACATTACTGGAAGTGGAGAAGAAATATGAGAAGTTGGGACAGAGTATGATAGGATCGTTCTTCCCAGGTGATCTTAGAGAGAATGAGAAGAAGCTGTGGGAAGAAGTTGCAGCGGAGTGGGCGGAGAAAAAGAAAGCAGCGGGTTCAAGTAAAGCCTAAATATCTGGGTTGGGCGGTAGGCGTCAGGATGTAAAGTAACTCTTGGGAGGTTCATTTGAAAGGAAGCGGTGGGAAAGTTTCATGTGTCCGCCTTCGACAGCTGTAGCTTCAGCTTCAGGAAAATAAAACATAATTTCAGCTGAATTGGGCATCTAGAATTGACACATGGCACCGCCCGTGCACCACGATAGCAACGACTGTACTAGATCGTTGGATATCACGAGAAAATTAGACTAATTCTGGGAGCAAATGCTGGAAGATAATATTCCCTCGACGCTCTGGATATCCCAATGAATGCACAGTTCCAGAAATTAGTCGGCCTAAATCATCACTATAGGAGCGAAGTCTGCGAGATCTGTGCTCTATAGATATTGCTCTGCGGTATTTTACACCCAAAAGTTCCGGACCATATCCCGCAAAACTTTGGTGGATCCTCAATTTGTTTACTATATCGGAAGCTGCGACTGTGACATTGCTTGATAATCGTTCTTTCCATATCTAAAACTAAAAGTTCTTAGAAAGCCGCGATTGGGGCTCTGCTTGGTAATCGTTCTTTCCATATCTAGAACTTAAATGTTATGGGGGAGGCTGCGATTGAGACATTGCTTGGTAATCGTACCTTCCATATCTAAAACTCGAAAGTCCTTAAGGAAGTTGCGATGGAGGTTCTGCTTGGTAATCGTTCTTTCCATACTTAGAACCTGAGAGGAGAAAGGATGGAAGTGTTGATCTATGATGTCGGCAAAATGATGGATACCAGTTAAGATGAGAGATGTGCCGAATGCGTCATGTCAAAGAAGTTTGAAAAAGCTGTGCTATAAATACAAAATTTATACAATATCTTACAGCTATAGTCTAATCTATCACTATTGAGTGAGTGGAGTTAAAATACATAATACACTAGGACCGAGATGCCCCCAACAACCTCCTGGTCCAGTTAAATATGAGAACACCCCTTCCTATTAGATGGCCAAAGACAAGTGGCAGTCCAAACCTATACCACGTGATAGGCTGCCAGAGTCTGGCCGCCGGGATCACGATCTCATTGCGCCCTTTTCTCGCCGTCGACTCCCTCGCCACCGACTTCCCACTAAATGCCTCGACAGCCTCCACCAAAATCCCCACCGTCTCCTCCGGCTGACTCAAAAAAGGTGAATGGCTCGTTTGCAACTCTCTGTGCTCCACGCTGCAGCCCATCTCCCTCGCTACGCCCACATTCAACCGTTGCGCCACCACTGGCAACCCACGATCCTCGACCGTGCCAATGTACCACGCTGGCACATCCATCCACCCCGCATAGGAGTATTCGCCCCCCTCAAACAGGGACTTGAGGCTCTGGGGGGTGAGCTGGGAGACGGCGTACTCTGCCTCCTCTTCGGGCACGTCGTGGTAGAAGAGCTCGCGTGGGGGGGTGACAATCTCGGCGTATCCGGTCTCCTTATTCACGCGCCACGAGGGTGGTGGGTGGCCGAAGAACGGGTCCATGAAGGCGAGACCTGTAAGCGTGAAGCCGGAGGCTATGAGGATGAGACCAATTACGAACCCCTGGGTTGGGGTTTGAGATTCATCTGAGGTTGATAGTGAGGTAGAGCTGGTTGTGGTGGTGTCTCGTGGTCTCGCAAAGCCCTTGATGGCGCTGTTGCCGACCAAGCCGCCGTAGGAGTGCGCAATAACTACCACGTTGCGCCCTTGGGTAGTTTCACTAGATATAGCTGACTGGGCAACATCGACATCATTTTTGAACGTAGCTTCTGGGTTCCCAGTTGTCGAAGGGAGCGTGACAGCTATGCATTTCAACTTATGCTGCTCTTCCAGTAGTTTAATTATCTTGTTATAACAGGTAGCTTTATGCCAAGCACCGGGAACGAAGACTAGTGTTGGTAGATCAGACATTTCAGAGGCTTGGGTTTCACGGATATGCCTCTCGGATGAGTGTAAAGTGCAGCTTAGGCACTTGTGGTGATAGGGCTGAGAATTGATGTTGGAGTCATTTAGGAATCTTATACCTGTTCCG
>KV455095.1:0-56091 GCA_001662575.1 Pseudogymnoascus sp. 23342-1-I1
TTCGGCGATTCTCAACGCAATTATATAACAACAAAATAAAATATCTATTATCAAACTATCCTAATTTGAACTATCCTTAAGTGGGCATATACGAGCTGTATGTACAAGTGATTTACATATACTGCATTTGTTTAGCGCACGCGTTCGTGGTCTTGCAGCCTGGTCCGTAACTTGCCCCGCAGGCTGTAAATCTGTATCTACAGACCGATCTATGCCCTCCTGAACAGTTAAAACACCTCCCGTAGCTATATATGACCTTCGTACGGATCGATTTTTCTTTTGTCGTTCATTCTCGGTCCGTAGCTTCCGATTCTCGTCCGTAAGTATAACTACGCTATGCATTACGAGTTGGCATCCCTTGATGAGCTGTCGAATTGCTTGATCTGTTAGACTAGAAGAGCCTCTCGTACGACCTTCAATAAACCCTTTGATTGCCGTTGCTTGATGTTGTAGCTCGTGTATATTATGAGGCGTCTTAGGGACCCATGGAGTAGGCTCATTTAGAGGGTGCGGAGGTGGGGTAGGTGTCTATAATTGAGTATTAAGCTTTAAGAGGACATAGTCTGGGTCGTACAGGAGTAATCCTGTAGCCTGAAATCCATTCCAGATATTTATAGACGTAAAGGTCTCTTGGTAGGTCGTACTATAAGCTGTAAGAAAGTCCGTTTTGTTGATATGACTAACTCTAAGTCGTATAAGCTCTTTAATTTGTCGCCTATACGAACGCTTTAAAACCGTAAAACAACTCACGTTAAGAGGTTAGAGTAAGTGTGACGAGTATAGAGGCATACAAAGTGTTATAATCGAGTGCTCCTTACAAAAGAGGTCGAATTTAGGTGTTAAGTGACTACTATGTCCATTAAGTATAAGAAGTCGATATACACCCTTCGTACGATCCTTTGTATGCTTTTTAAAGACTTCTTTAAGCTAATTAAGGCTAAGGGAGTTAGTTGTCCACCCGCTTTCACTTACTATAATAATCTAATTGCGTAGTAGGTTATTTGTATACCATGAGGAGATATGCACTTTTCCTTCGAAAATAATCATTAGCGGTAAAGTCCAACTAACGTACATCATCATCGAGTCGCGCACCTCATCGAGTCGCGCAC
Source organism: Pseudogymnoascus sp. 23342-1-I1 (assembly GCA_001662575.1). Classification (NCBI taxonomy): domain Eukaryota; kingdom Fungi; phylum Ascomycota; class Leotiomycetes; order Thelebolales; family Thelebolaceae; genus Pseudogymnoascus; species Pseudogymnoascus sp. 23342-1-I1. The sequence goes on from KV455095.1 coordinate 1,110, forward strand.
TTTTCTAGACTACCCGACTTGTAACCCCTACAACGCCACGAAAAAATGCTTAATTGGACTCTACCAAGTCGGAATCCGATGAACTATCTACATCTGCAGCCTCTGGGCAGGTCCTTGTGTTGTGGCCAGGTTTGCGGCAAATGCCACAGAGCCGCGCACCCGTCTTGCGCCGCTTTGACGACCCCTCCCCCGCACCTTCGTCGCGTCCTTCCTGCTCAACCACGCCCTTTTCCACTAAAAGCTGGCTAGCTTCCTCACCAGTAAGGGGTCCCGAATCTTGCAATCGGGTCCTTTTAGCCCTCTGGCGCTTCGAGAGGGCGTTGTTAGCCTCTCGAAGTGCCTTGACCTCGCCGGTTAGAAGTGTTAGCTGGTGGCTAACAGCCACCGTAGCCTTTGCCAATTGGTCGACAGAGGTTAAAATTGGCGTTAGGGAGCTTCCTTGGTGTCTAGCCACTCGATCCTTGATCAGAGTCGACTGCGAAAAGGCTTCGGCGGCAGTCTGGGGCGTCTAGGAGACCCAAGGTTGGGGCGGGCCGTCAGAGGTCCCAGGGGGTGTTGGCGTCCGCAACTTCACATCTAGCTTCGAAATCACAGCTTCTGGGTTAAATGGGACTAGGCCAGCCCCTCGGAAGCCGCCCTCGACGTTTTTTTCTATGAAAATCGCTTCAAAGGCGGCTTTAAATGCAGGGAAGAAGTCGTCCTTAGTGATGTGCGTAATGTTAGCCCGGGCAAGAAACGAGATCTCAGCGCCGTACGCCTTTTTCAACGGGCTAAAAACACCGACGTCGAGCGGCTGGGTAAGATGCGAGGAATGGGGAGGTAGACAAAGCGGTACAATGTTGTTAGTCTTACAGTATTCGTCGAATTCAGCGTTAACGTGGCTCTCGTGGCCGTCTAGCACTAGCATCCGCCAAGCACCCTTTTGACGGGCCCTCGTGTGCTAATCGAAGTGCTTAAGCCATTCGAGACCTGTATCGTGGTCGGTCCAGCCGTTTTGGGTCGTTTTAACGACCTAGTTGCTTGGAATGTGGCCGCTAGAGTACCAGGCGGCGAGGTGGAATCGGCCCGCGACGCAGAGGAAAGGCGGCACTACATGACCATCCGCCGCAATGCTACAAATCGCCGTTGCCCATTCTCGATTACCCGGCTGGATAGCCTTTGGTTTGCCAACCCTATCAGAGCGTGTAACTACCATCCTAGGCCGAATTATGCCCATTATAAAGCCCGTCTCGTCAAAGTTGTAGAAGTCACAGTCCTAGATGGCGTACTTTACGCGTATGTTAGCGACTAGACGGAACCATGCGTTTAACGTGTTAGGATCTTCTTGCAATGCCCTCTGGTAGTCATAGGCGCGAGAAAAATGTGTACAGAGCTCTGGTCGTCGCTTGATAAAGCGGTCAGTCCAGCACTTCCCGACGCGTCGCGCGCTACGTTTGGCCATTAGTAGATTGGCCATATCTTCCACGTCAGCCCTCCGGGGCGAAAACCCTCGCAGATCTAGATCGAGTACATATCGAACAATCGCATCCTCCTCGGCCTTCGTCAATTTCGCGCGCCCGTTCTCGGAATCGGCCCTAGGAGGTTTGCCAGCCATTCTGTCGCGGATTGTAGTCGCAGGAACCTCGTAGAATGTTGCAGCACGGCGAATACTAAAACGCGGGTTAGATCGAACCGCATTGATGGCTAGTAGCAGGCGACACTCTTTTGAGAGGTCGTGCATCGTTTTTAGTGGAAAAAACGCGTCTAGAAGTTGGGGTAGCGGTGGTGGAAAAAGTGCACGACTCGATGAGGTGCGCGACTCGATGATGATGTACGTTACTTGAATTTATACTCTTAATAGCTATAACCTACTCTTAGTTTCTAGGTTGAATAGTTACAGGTCGTATAGACCGTTCGGAACCTATAACTACTTTTGCAGTCGTAGAACACCCATTTAGAAGCCTGTCTCGTCGAAATTGTATATATCGTCCTCGTAGATGCTGTATTTTATAATGATATTTTATACGAGTCGAAACTAATGTCGAAGTATTGTTAGATCTTCGCATTTCGCCCGTTAATAATCGTATTTACGGTTATATTACGATCGTAGAGAGTCGTGACGTTTCACGAAGTTATATGGCCATAATTTACCAACTTGACGCGTCTTGCCGTCGTCTGCTACAGACCGTTTTTGAAGCAGTAAATCTACCATTTGTCGAATCTCAGAAATGCAGACTGGTAGACCTCTTTCAGACCTTGACAGAATCTAATTAACAAGTGTCAATTCTTCCGTATCCATGAGTTTGTAGTTTATAGACCGCGTTTCGTGCTTTGCGGGTCGTCCTCGAAGACGCGCCCGTAATGTTGTAAATGGGATGTCGTACGCGTCCGCAGCGCCGCGAATACTTGTAAAATGGCCCGAATTGTACATATTGATCGCAAGAGCAATTCGGCTTTCTCTCGAAGCCAATCGGGTGTTGTTTGGTTGAGGCATGTTGAGTTAAGGAAGGTAGGTAGGACCGAATTGGTGGGGTCGTGATCCGTTGACATATACGATCCGCTTACTTATTAAGTACGTTATCAGTACAGCCTTAGTTAATAAATGCCATTGATGACATCCCAATTATAGCGAGGGGAGATGTGTATATTACATTGAGATATAGGGGGGTATAACAGCAGCACACTCCCGAGCCATCTAATGGATCCCAAAGGTCAAAAAGGGCTGCCTGTCTCCAGCAAGGTCCCCCAGGGGCGCAGTAGAAATGCGAGTCTTTTGAGAGTTATAGTCCACCAGAATATTATTCGGCTTGATATCTGCGCTTTCATAAGCATCCATCCAAAACCCCCTTCCACCATCATCCTCATACCCAACTCACCGGTATGCACAAACCCCTTCCCATGCAGCACCTCCAGCGCCTCCAACACCGTCTTAGCAACATACTTCACCTCCCTCCTCGTAAGTCTCCTCCGTGAACATGCATTCAGCGCATCATTCTCAAACCACCTCAGCACAATCGCCGGCGCCTCTAACTCTCCCTCGGCATGCTGGATCTCATCTACCAACGGCCGTAACCCCGGCGCGCGGTCCTGGAAGCGACGTAGGACGTCGCGCTCGTTTTCTAGGCGCCAGTGACGCACGCTTTTGATGATGGAGTTTACACCGGCGAGGTTCCTGGGGTGGTGTTAGTGTGATGCGGGAGGGCGGGAGGGACAGAATGGGGGGAGGGGGGGGAGGGGGGATTACTGTGTACTTTGTGGAAGGGGGGCAGGGTACTTGGTGATCTCGATCTCGATTACGGTTTCTCTTTGACGAGTGATTTATGAGTGGGCAAGTATTACAATAAACATCGTCGTCCCCAACCAAAAAATATAACAATGAAGCTCCCTTTAATAAAAAAGGAGCAAAAAACATACAACAGTGGGTATTCGCTGGTGGTCACCCACCCAACTACTAATCCACCGATCTCAAGCTTGTGTATGGCAGAGCGGACGGGATGCCCAATTCTCTTGAGTCTATGGTCGTATGTGATTGTTCTTAGAGATATCGTGGAATGTATAGGGGTTTTACCCTCAAACTGCAGGTCGCACAATCAGAGACCTCGGGTGGGGTGGGTTGGTGCGGGTACGTTGCGAGCCAGACGGAGGGGTGGAGTTGTTTAGTTATAGTGTAGGTACTTAGGTTGCCTTTTAGGATTTCGCCGAGCCGCAGGGTGGAGGACATCAGATCGGGAGGTTTGTGGTGCGGGTAGGATGGTGGATGTGGATGGGATGGTGGGTGCGGATGTGGATGGGTGGTGGTTGTTGGGTTATGGGTGAGGTGAGGTAACAGGGGTTCACCAGATCGATAAATAGACACAACGGCGCGATGAAGATCTTCGATGCATGTCCAGGAAACTTTATTATACCGCCAGTAGCTTTGAAGAGGGACTGCCCATGGGTGAGCATTGGTAATAGTAGAATTTAATTGTTTGGTTTCATTTTAAGTAACAGTCTGGTAACCACCTCGCAGATTAATAAAAAATAAAAAGGAACTAACTATGGAACTAACTATGGCATGATTTTTTATAAAATCTGTATTTTAATTATAGACAGCTCCCCACTACACTATTAGGCGGCGCGAGTACTTGGCATCTAAACTTTAACAGTCGGTTTAGCTCCTTCTAGGTTAAGAGCAAAGTAAGCTTAACCTCTCCTCCCCCCTCAAAACGCGGCACAGATTGACCCTAACACAAATTCAGTCCTCACCTTATGCCCCTTTAGTCACTTGAGTCAACTAACTTCCCCTCCCCTAGACCCTTCTAGCGTATAATAATAGAAGCATGACCCTCCTTTACGCTTCCTAATAGCCATCAACTTAATCTAGAACTCCTTGGCCGCTGCCTCATGAGCCTCATTGAATCTCTTCTCAATTGCCTATTCCATTGTGCTTTGAAAATGAATATTTGAAACATATATATTTTGGGGAGTGCGTGTTTACGCGTCGTGTGTCAAATATCAGCCCATTTTCATAGAATTCGTATTCGGGTTCGAGTTCGGGTTCGGATTCGGATTCGAAGGAGGAAACTATGCCTGGAGACGACGCGAATTAAATACTGGCATCTTTTGCGCAGTACAGACCAGTCGTTCTCTGATGACCTTGACCATGTAGGGCCGTGGGAAAAATCACTGGATCAAAACTTCTCTCTTTCCCACATTTTAGAATAAAGACATTCTATAACATCAAACAGACATCCTACAACATCGACTAGACAAGAATCTACTATGGCCGACCTCGTGCGCACAGCTAGCTATGTTGTTGCAGCCTTCATAGTCACCATTGCCCTCAACATAATACGCCAGCTGTGTTTCTACAACAAAAATGAGCCCCCCGTCGTCTTCCATTGGGTGCCTTTCCTCGGAAACACAATCACTTATGGCATGAAACCATACGTATTCTTTGCAGCCGCCCAGAAGAAGTACGGCGACATTTTCACCTTCGTCCTACTAGGCCGGAAAACCACGGTGTATCTTGGCCTCGACGGCAACGAATTCATCCTCAATGGAAAACTGAAGGACGTTAATGCCGAAGAGGTCTACGGTCCCCTCACCACCCCAGTCTTTGGCTCTGATGTTGTCTATGACTGTCCAAACTGGAAGCTCATGGAACAGAAGAAATTCGTCAAATTCGGCTTAACCCAAAAGGCTCTCGAGTCGCACGTCCAGTTGATTGAGGAGGAGGTTCTCGGCTACATCAAGACCTCACCCAGGTTCAAAGGCGCCTCAGGAACCATCGACATCGCCAGCGCCATGAGCGAAATCACCATCTTCACCGCCGCCCGTGCCCTACAGGGCGAAGAAGTCCGCCAGAAACTGACCGCCGAATTCGCCGAGCTGTACCACGATCTCGACAAAGGGTTCCGACCCATCAACTTCATGCTCCCCTGGGCGCCCCTCCCGCACAACCGCAAGAGAGACATTGCGCGCGACACGATGAAAAACATCTACATGGACATCATCAACGAGCGCCGCAAGAACGGAGGTGGAGAAGAGGGCTCCGACATGATCTGGAACCTCATGAAGTGCGTCTACAAAGACGGCACCCCCCTCCCCGACAAGGAAATCGCACACATGATGATCTGCCTCCTCATGGCCGGCCAGCACACCTCCTCCTCCTCCAGCTCCTGGCTCATGCTGCGCCTCGCCTCCCAGCCCAGGATCGCCGCCGAGCTGTACCAGGAACAGCTCCAGAACATATCAGAACTCCGCGACGGCAAGCAGCACCTCCAGCCCCTGCAGTACGCCGACCTGGCGAAACTCCCGCTGCTCCATAACACGATTAAGGAAACGCTCCGTCTGCATGGCTCAATCCACTCCATTATGCGCAAAGTCATGAACCCGCTCCCGATCGCTGGCACGCCGTATGTCATCCCCACCGACCACATCCTCATGGCCTCGCCCGGCGTCACGGCGCTCAGCGACGCTTTCTTCCCCGACGCGGCGACCTGGAAACCGCATCGCTGGGACGACAGGGCCGAGGACGACGAATCGGAAGAAGGGAATATGGTGGATTATGGGTACGGCGCTGTTAATAAGGGGACGAGGAGTCCGTACCTCCCGTTCGGCGCGGGGAGGCATCGCTGTATTGGGGAGAAGTTTGCGTATATGAACTTAGCTGTTATTGTGTCGACGTTGGTGAGGAACTTTGTTTTTGAGAATTTGGAGGGGAAGGAGGGGGTGCCGGAGACGGACTTCTCGTCGTTATTTTCGAGGCCGATGTTGGCTTCGTTCATTCGGTGGGAACAGCGGGTTCCGGAGAGTGCGTGATGAGTTTTCATTTTTTTGCTGCTTTTATTAAGAGGACGGCAGCCTGTAATTATTCATGTTGGGGGTTAGATAAATTAAGTATAATTAATAACTTATCTATTTCAGTGGACTGGTTGCAGCATACGCTAGGCAGCAAATGTCCTTCTCTAACGGACGTAGGCTTCTATGGTTTGGCATTTAACCTTTGCATCCACCATGCTCATTCTACCAACATCATTTTTTTCTCATATCTCTCCTTCAAGCACGTGCTACAGCGAGTATACTAGTTTTGAGAAAAAATCTTTTGGTATCATGGAACGCATAGTCTAGTTACGTGTACATTACTCATATCCAGGAGACGGATATCCATCCATCCATACCCATCCCATCCCCCCAAATGCCATAAAAATCCCCCTTCTTCCCATCCCAAACAAAAACAAAACGCCTTCAAATCCCCAAACTCCAATCCCACAAACCCAACCCCCAATCCTAAATCCCACAATAACCCATCCATCCCTCCCCTTAAACAACCGCCCCCCCCTTCCTCCTCCTCGCCCTCCCACTCCCAAGATCAATACTCTTCATCTCCTCCAACAGCGCCCACGCATTCTCCTGCGGCTCCCCTCTCTGGCCGCCACCCCCACTACTAATCGGCACCTTCCCCGGCACCGGCGGCGGCGGCACCCCCCCATCACGACTCTGTCCCCTATACCCCGGCGACCCCGTACTATACCCCCCTCCTCCATACCCCCCCTCCCCACCAACCCCCCAATCCCCCGTCTGCGCCCTCGGCAGACTCCTCCCCCCCGGCCCCTCCCTCGACCCAGAAACCGACCCATAAGAATTCGGATTCGGACTAATCGGCGCCAACGGACTTGACCCTCCCATCTGCCCCGGCGCCGCAACAGCCGACACGCGATGCGCCTTCTTCTGCAACCTCGTCCTCCCCTGCCCCACCGGCGGCGGCGTCTGCTCCGCATACGCACTCATCGGCCTCTCCCTCCTCTCCATCCTCCTTGCCCCCCCCGCCACAGACGGCGGCGGTCCGCGCTGTCCGCGCGCCTCAGCATCAAGCTTCTTCTGCAGATTCGGCGGCAGCGCCGCCCACGACGCCTCCGGGAGATGATCCGACGGATCGACCTCGCGGCCATCATAAAGAATAATCTTCGCATCCGGGTCCTCTATCGTCGTCACAGCAGGCGCATGCGGGTTGAGCGACGAGTAGTCGTCCGGCCCGAACGGGACGGAGGAGGAGAGTGGGCGCGGCGACGGCGACGGCGGGGCCGGGGAGACGGATTTGCGGTGGATGGAGTGGGAGGGGTTGGGGGAGGGGGGGTGCGGGGAGACGGGGTGCGGTTTTATGACTGTGGTGTAGGTGGATGGGATGCCGCGGGCTTGGCGGTCGAGGGGCGCAGCTTGGGCGGGGTAGCTAGGCGGCTGCGTGTATGGCTCTGCGCGGGCGTCGTCGCGGTATTGGGGCTGGTATGCCCCCTGCGGGGACTCGGAGTAGTGCGTTGGCGTGGTGTAGCTGTCGCCGCGGGGGCGGGTGTCGGAGTGGATCCGGTCGGAGATGCCGCGCGCGATTAGGGGGTCGAAACCTGCTACTAGGGATGGGGGGAGAGATGGCATAAAGCCGCTTTGTGGCGGCTCGATCGGGTCTTGGGTGTATGAGCGTGGTTGAATGTCTTTGGGCGCTGGTGGTGGCTGGTCATAGTAGGGATCCTGGGTGTATGAGCGTGGTTGGATGTCCTTTGACGCTGGTGGCGGCTGGTCATAATAGGGATCAGCATGTCGATTATCAACGACCTCGTGCGACACATTGCTGTTGTATGCATTGGCATTCATCTTATAGTTCCCAGAAGTCGTACTCCCCCCGCCATTCAAGTTCAACGGCGCAGGAGATGGAACATCATCGTATCGCCTATCTCCATACTGCGACATCTGCGGCTCGCTAGCTCGGTGCGAAGCCGTAGCGAACGACGTGGGCGATGGCGATGGCGGCGCATCCTCAACAGTCGGCTGCATAGAGCTGAACGTGCTGTTGTGGTATCTATCGTCGTACGAGTTGTGCCTTGGGACCGACCCTTGGTAGTGGTCCTGCTGGCCGTACGACGACGGTGGTGGTGCCGGTGCCGGAGCATGCTGCTGTCGTGGAGGAGTGTACGGCTGCTGCGGAGCGTTCTGAGAGTAAGCCGGAATAGACTGTCTCTGGTTATCCTGCCTCAGGTGATCAAACTGGGCCTCTCTCGTTGGGTTTGGTGGAGGGAACCCATATCCAGGGCTAGATGCAGGCGCAGCAGCAGTTTGGTGAACCCTGTGTACTGGAGGTGGCGGCGGTGGTCCTTCAGGGCTCGATGGAGGGTCATAATCCGAAGGAGGCGCTTCGTAAGCCATTTGCTGGGGCGCATACTCCTGTCTAAGATCGTTTCGACTGCGGGTGTAAGGATCCTCATGTCTACTAGAGACATTGCTCCCATTATAGTTCTCCGGCTGGCCATAGTCGTCATGTCTATCATTGTACATATCCCGTGGATGGTGCCTATCCGGCGTCATGCCCGGTGCCTGGCTGTATCCATTGATAGCAGGCGACACATGCTTGCTGTGGGATTGCGAGTGCACATGTGGCGGCGGGGTATTATAATCCGTCTGCATCGGCGGCTGATCCATCCCAGTAGGTCCATACCGGCCCTGAATCACCTGCGACTGCGTCCTCACATGCGTCGGGGTGTTATACTCCAAATTCTGCAGCGGAGAGTGCGTCTGGATATACGCCGGCGGTGTGTTATACGCCGACCCCCGCGGCTGCTGGACCTGGACGTGCTCAGGCGTCGCATACGGTCTCTGCTGCGGAGCAGGCTGGACGTGCTCAGGCGTGTTGTATGCGATCGGCTGCGGGGCCTGTGCGTACTCCGGCACAGGCGCTGCATGCATTTTAGGCTGCTGGGGCGGGTGATCCGGCGTCCCATTCGTATATCCCCTCGAAGGTTGTGGTAATACGCGCTCCGGGGTCTCAATCGGACTCGGCGTTGCGCCCGTCGGGTCGCTCGGCAGCGGCCTCCTCTTCATCACCTTCTCCTTCGGGCCCCTCGGTCCGCCCAGACTCTCCCTGCCTCCCTCCACTGCGCTCGGTGCGCCTTCCCTGACTCTCTCTCTCGGCTTCTCCTGCTTGGGCCTCGTGTCGTAGTATGTAATCTCGATCCTGATCTCCCCCGCGTACTTGCCGCGGTAATTCAGCGTGTGCCAAAGGTCATTCTGGCCACCACCCGGCACGAGCACGTCCTGGAGGTTCACCCAGGACTCCCCGATGAGATCCGTCTTCTTGTCGTCGTTGAAGACAGACACCTTGAGCTGGAAGTAGTCGGGCGAATCGTGGACTGTGAAACGGAGCTCCTGATCCCTGTGAAAGGCATGTGTTAGACACGAGCCACCAAAAACGTCGCACCGTACAACAACAGGAAGGAGATATTGAGGGCACTTACCACTTGGGCGTCTGGCCGCCGCGCCGGTCCGTGTTCGTCTTCTTCGCCTCCTTCCCCAGCCGCGCCGCGCAGTACGGGTCCTGCTTCCCGATGGACTTGCGGTTGGGCAGGTTCTTGGCGCGGTCGACGATGATGACCAGCGTCCCGATCTCAGGGCCGTCCACGGTCATGTCCGCGAAGATGCCCGCCGAGTGGACTTTTGTCTTTTCCGCCATGTTGGCGATTTTCTTCGCTTTTGGTGTATTTGTCTTTGAGGGGCGGGCCGATGGAGGGGGGGGGGTTGTGGCCGTCGCTGGGGCGGGTTTTTGTGTTGTTGTTGACGTCGAGTCGAGTAACGGTACAAAAGTACCTAGAAAGTTATAAGAGGTGTGCGGGATTCAGCTGACCATATTCTAGAGAGTGAGCTCTAAGAGATGAATGAGATATTAGATGGCAATTGCATTAGAGGCGACGGCGATGTTCGATGTCGATAGTTCGTTGTGTTGTTATATTGTGCCTTGCAGGGACTGGTCAAGTAATAAGCTGCTGCGGATTGTTCGTTGCTGCGGCTGGAAGTACTCGCGTCTAGTGGTTGGCGGACGAGGCTGGGGGGAGATCTAGAGTGGCTGGAAGCGAACATTTACAAATAAATACGGGCTTTCCAAGTTTCAGTATTGCTCCAACGCTGGATAATAATAAGATGTATATGAAATTACTATTTTAAGCATTTGTCATTTATTATAATTATATTCCTATTATTATTATTCATTTCCTTTCATTTCTGTAATTTCTGTAATTCCTGTCCGTTGGGGTTACTCAGGAATTGAATTACGACGATTTCATGATGACGACTGTTGCCCAGCCGACGGCGATCATTGGCGTCCTCCCTAAGTTCCAAGGTTGGCAAATCGCCAATTGCTGGGTTTTAGCAGGGGTCTAGGAATCTAGGCACCAAAAACGTCTATACTCCGCACCAAACCCCAGGAATAAATAAAGTGCATTAGAGTTATGCATGTCATTTCCACAATTACTATGTAGAGTAGATCCTGTCAACGACGACGACGACGACACTTCACGGCGCATGACATATACTAGAGAACAGAGATGCCGCTTTCAGCTGGCGTGTCGCTGTTGACCGTCGACGCGGTGAAGGACAATACAAGCCCCTGATGCAATTCTCAAGCAGGGCACCAGGGGTAGGTCCCCTTATCGCCCTGGAAAGTGGTGTGTTCTCACGATGTTCTCACGACGCATGTAAACAAAGTCAAAATAGCCAAACTGGAAAAGCTAACCAAGTTCTTATAACAAATTCCATGATATCGAGTACACCCCAGCACGCAGCCTTTTATCTATGCTACATGTTCAACCCAGCAGTACACGGCCAGTAGCCGCCTCCTAAAAAGAAAAATACTCCCATCTCCGTCCCCCTCCGCCACACCTACGCAACAACAACCACTCATTTGAACTGGTCCTCCGTAACACCAGCACCCATAGCACTCGTACTCGACACACCCCCCTGCACCATCTTCAACAACTCATCCGCATAATTCGCCCCCGACCACTTCTGGTGCTTCACCACATCAACTCCCCCATCCATCTCCGGCTCCTGCACCAGCTCGCCATACGCCCTCATCCCCTGCTGACTATACGCGCTGCTAAACTTATCCGAAATCAGCGCCGTGGTGTGCAACCCCGCCAGCGTGATGAACTGCCAACAGTACCCCAACCCGGCAAGGCGCTTAATATACGTCTCCTGCTCCGCGCGCGGCATGGCCGTCTTCCAGTTAAACGACGGCGACAAGTTATACGCCAGCTTCTGCTGCGGGTACACGGCGTGCACGCCCTTTGCAAACGCCTCCGCCTGCGCGTAGTCGGGTAGCTTCGACTCCATCCAGATGGCGTCGGCGTACGGCGCGTACGCCAGCGCGCGGTTGATCCCGCACTCGATCCCGCCGCGCATGCGGTAGTAGCCCTCGCGCGTGCGCGGGTTGTCCCAGTCCCAGAAGACGTCCTTGCCGACGATGGCGCGGGCCAGGGCGCGGGCCTCGGTGTTGCTCTTGCCCTTGGACTCCTGGATGAATTTGGCGATCAGGGACTTGGTGTTTGCGCGGGAGGTGGCGGCGATGGCCTCGGCGACGGCGTCGGCGAAGGTCTTGAGGCCTGCTTTGGCGGTCCAGTCGTCCTCGATGGCTTGGAGTTCGCCGCCCGTCTTGCCGGCTTCGAGGGCCTTGATGAGGAGCTCGTTGAGGGGCTGGAGGGTGGGGTTGGTCGTGCCGAGGATGAAGGGGTGGTCGCGGGGGTCGATGGTGGTGGTGATGAGGGTGGCGGCCTCGGCGTCGGTGCGGGCAATGGCGAGGAGGTCGGTGCCCATGATGTCGGCCTGGGCTCGGATGGCAACGAGGCGGTTGATGTGCTCGCTGATTGGAACCAGGACCTTACCGGCCATGTGGCCGCACTTCTTGGTGCCAGGTGCCTGATCCTCGATGTGAATGCCAGCAGCACCCTTCTCAATGAAGAGCTTGGTGAGCTTCATGACGGCGGTCAAACCACCGTGTCCGGTGTCGGCATCAGCAACGATTGGGCGGAGGTAATCGATGTTGGCCACGCCAGCGCGGTTAGCCTTGGGGGTTGTGGCGCGCTCCTCGCGCTGCTTGCGGTCGTGGAAGAGTTGTGCCATGAAGAGCTGGTTCACTTTGTTGGGGACGGTGGTCTAGGTCTGTTAGCGGTGGTCTTGCTGGAGTTATCATATAGTGGCAACTCACGTAGGGGTAATCAGCCAAATCTGGGCCGGGCTCGTCGCTCGCCGAGGCGGTCGAGGATGATTGCCAGCCAGACACGTAGACGGTATCAAGGTACTTGGCCATCTGGGTAAGCATTGTTGGCTCGAGGCAGCCGTATGTGTAGCTCGCATCGCCCTCCTAAGAATCACATGTCAGCATGCTGTACTCTCTCACCACGGCAAAAAAATACAACACAACATACCTTGAATCTTTGCTCCAGGATGGTCCAGAGCTTTTTCGACTGGTTGTTGCTGGGGTAGTTGATGGCGATTGTGCCCCTCTTCGAAACGATCTGCTCGGCAGTGAACGGCCTCTTGGTCTGCCTCCATCTCGAATCCGACCACCACTGCTTCACGGCGGCAACCTCAGCAGCGAAAGCCGCGTCTTCCTTTGCCAGATCCGCAGGCGGAGCGGCCATCTTGTTTGTAGCCATGATTGAGGTTTTTTTTGGAGCTCGCGTGAGTCACGGGTATATGTGGTAGAATATGATGTCAGAGGGTGAGTGGAGATATGCGGCTACTGTATTCCAGGTTGAGATGGAAGGAATACAAGAAGAATATAAATTGTTCTATGAGCAAAGGGTAGAAAGAACAGATGGGACAATATATAATAAATACAATAGAAAATCCTCGCGAGGGGGCAGGACCTGGTGGTATATATGACTCCTTGAGCCGTGGTAAAAGCCCCACGGCCGGGCACGAGGCGAAAACAGTTCCAGATCTGGCTCGGGAAGGGTCGGCCAAAGTACCTTTCGTCCCATCACCCTATGCCGACATTCTTCATATTTCCTGCTGAGGTCAGCAAGATTGGAGGGGAATACACCAATAGCAATCGTCAATTCCCCGAGAAGTTTAGAACATTGGGGTAACTGGGGAGGTATATACCGGTATACACCAAGGTCCAATCGAAAAAACTTACCTCGGACATTCTCAAGTATATGCCGAAAACAGTCTAGTATCCTTATCGATTATTTCCGGGCCAAGGGACATGGATTTGGAGAAAAGGACGAGCCTTGATTGGTCAGACCCCAGCCCATGACGCTCTCAGCACGCCCTTCAAACACCTTGCATGTGAAATAACTCGTGAAATACCACTGCTTACCTAAGCAACGAGGCTGACGTGCCCCAGTCCTGACCCCACTACCAATATTTCGCCAGCGACCATTATCTCCAAATATAAATCAAACCTCGGCACAAGAGGCTGAGCAACCCTATTGGCGTGGGGAGTGGTCCAGACGCGAAAGCTTGTGAGGAGAGGAGGAGAGGAGGAGGAGGAGGAGGAGGAGGGAGGAGTCCACATGAATTCGGTACCTGAGCTGGTGTCTTGGGCTACCCTTGTGTGCTTGTCGCACGCAGGCCGAATGTCGCTCCGTTTCTACCCGGTGTGAGATGCTGGAGGGATACTGGAGGGGTGTTGGAGGGATGCATACTGGGGGGGGTGCGTGAGGGATGCTTGATGACTACTTGGGCTCGGAAGTAGCCCGAGGGTTTTGGAGATGGAGAGTTGGTGATGCACGATGATGGCTTCGAGAGGCGTACGGGGTATAAGAGTCAGAAGCAGCCAGTGATCGTCGGAGCAAGTGAGAGTTGGGGTAGGATTTGGGGGTTTGGAGATGGAGGGTATGCAAGGGTCCTAATGGGGTGACGGACGGCTTTGGGGTCATGGTGTTGGGGATTATAGCTCCCACTGGTGGCGCTCTATATTATACGCTTTGTATAGATTTGTATAGACCATCATCCTCCTTGGAAGGGGATTGTTTGCGAGGTGGGGTTAGTCAGGGAAGGTGCGGGCGGTGGTGAGGGGTTATATGTTGTGCTGTAGATTTCAATATAACAATTTAATTTTTATAGTTAAGGAAGGTGCAGGCGGTGTTGACGTTTCTATGTTATGTTGTAGGATATCAATATAATAATTTATTTTTTAATATCTGATTTCTAATAATCTATTCTCGACCCATCGAAATAAGTAGATGTAGTATTGGGTTGGAATAAGAACACTACTATTTTTGTTTAATTTTGGTATTTTTATATTCAGTTCAACTATATACTTTCCTGTGAACTTAGACTATATGTATATATATAAATAGTCGCTGATATAATATAATATCACCAAAATAAAAGATGACATGATATTTTACTATCCCCGACTTTTGGTAACACGACGGCCCCCTTCCCCCGTGGTTGATATCTCGATGATAATCTATATGCGGAACTCATTACTTTATGATTACCTGACTTTTAATGCCTAACAACAACATGGGAGCCATAATATTGTTCATTATATCCATCAACACACCCTATCCCGGCCCATCCGCATCAAGCAGCAACATCTATCAACACAATTATCCCATCTAACCCCCTCATCCATCCCATTCTAATATACACTCCCGCCATCCTCACAATTTACTCTGCACACACAACCCAATCCCCACCAGACTCAACGTCATCCCAACCCACGTATCCCGACTAATCACCTTCCCCTCCACATACCAATCCCCAATGACCGTGAACAAAAACGCCAGCGAATTCGTAATCGGCACCGTGAGACTCAATTCTGCTCATCCATTAGCCCTGATCCCTCCCCTCGCCAACCCCCCCTCCCCCATCACTCCCCCCTCTCTCCCCAAAAAATGAACTAAAAAGAAAGAAGAACTCACCAGCCTGACCAATCAACAAAAAGAACCACACACTCCCCGTCAAATTCACCACCAACGGCACCGCATACCTCCAATTCCTCAATAAATCAGTAATCCCAAAAAATGCGCCATACACCGCACTCCGCACCCTACTCCCCTTCACCGCCGCCGTCTCGAGAATAGGGTGCGCAGGGGGCTTGTGCGATCGCGCGGCGGCACGGATGAAGGGCGTCGTGAAGCCCCAGGCCAGCCCGATGAGGAGGAAGCCTAGGATGTAGTTGCCGATTGGGGGCGCAGGGGGGGAGGGGGGGGAGGGGTTGGTGGCGTCGGCCATGTTTTGTGGTGTTGAGGGGGTGGTGATGGGGTGGTGATGGGGTGGTTGTGGGTGGTGGTGGTGGTTGTGGTTCGGGGAGGCTCCGAGACAGAGAGCTGGGCGGGCTGATGGGTGGGTGTTATCGTTATCGCCATCTGTCCGTGTCAGCTTTCCCCACATTTGAGGTGTTGGGAGCTTGGGATGGGTTTGTGGCGTGAGGACAGGACGGATGGGGCGCAGTGTACGCTATGAGGTAAAGAGGGGGTATATTTCGAATGTACAGTTACAGCTTACAACATTATGTCCTCCTCGTTTCTCAATCACCAAGCCTGGAAGTACTGTATATATGGTCGTCATGTTGTTGACATGCGACCAGAGGTGACACGTATTTAATTCCCAATAACGGCCACTAAGTCAAATCCGGCACTTTGGCGGAGTGGTTAACGCGATGCCCTGCTATTTCCACAGTGAAGTATTTAGGCATTTCCCTCGGGAGCGAGTGTTCGAATCACTCAGGTGTCGATATTTTTGCATTTTTGCTTGTTGGATCAAAAATGACTGTACTGTACCCATAATTATTACTCTATTAGGGTCACACTAAATTTTGGAAACTAAGCGAATTGGCTTTCTCTGTTCCGTTTTTGGATGCAAGAAATATGGGGTCTGGATTTGATATTGTAACTCTACAAACATATGAAATGGTACTGGTTTGGGCCCAAATATGCAAACAAAAGAACAGCGGACAAGAGAGCGAGTCTGAAACATGGCAAGTATACGACTATTTCGTATTACAAAAGCTTCCAGAATCACGACAACCTGAGCTCCAAACACAACCTGCCTGACATGTGAATCCCACAGACAGCATGTGAGAGACACAAGTCGTGACCACCACCACACCCCATCCATCCGCACCATCCCTCCGCACCATCCCCCTTTCCGCTCCCCCGCCCCGCCCAAAACCCCACCCGTCACTCCCCGCGTTTCTCCCTCCCACCGACAGACAAAAGAAAATGCCTCGGGATCTCTACCATAGCCCACCACCCACCACCGGCCGTCGTCACCCTCAAAACGCACACAAAGTACAGGCAATTGGCTCGGAGGTACGCTGTTATTCGGCAATGGGAAATTGATCTACCGGCAGCTCTCCCCTCCAGAGGGGGGGTCTATATACATATATGGATATCCTCATTGCGGGTTTTAAATGCAATCCTCTATCCTTTAACGACCAAGCTTCGCCCTTTTCAAGACTTCTTGGTGGCCATCATCCATCGGCACCATCCCAACGATATATCACCATTCCTCCTCCACTACTCTCTATGTGCGAAAAATGAACGACCTGAGCGGGCGGTGCTCGAGAGTGCTTGCCAGGCCCTTTCCGTGTGAGTCATTGAGTGCATAGTCAATGGGGAGCTGGACATATGCGTTTCCAACGACGGCGATGTGAAAAATCCCAGACAACACGACTGGGCACCATCACTGGAAATGCGTTTATACGTCAAAACTCCCGGGCAAAGGACACCAGCAGTTCCAGCTGGTCCGCCATGCACTTAGGACACCCCAACGGAAAGACCTGACAAGAAACTCAAGGACACCGCCGTCTAGGCCGGCTCCGACACGTACACACGACACGCTTACAAGGAGGCCTTGAGCGCCTTCTGCATCCTCCTCTCAACAGCCTCCATATACTTGCTGGTGGTGACGTAGCTATCACGGCTGGTCTGTCCGCACGCAAGCGCCAGATCCTTGGTCATGATCCCATCGATATCGACGGTATCGATGCAGGCCTTCTCGAGCGCCTCAGCAAAGCTGACAACCTCGGGGGTGTTGTCGAGGGTTCCACGCTGCACGAGACCGCGGGTCCATGCGAAGATGGAGGCGATGGGGTTGGTGGAGGTCTCGTTGCCCTTCTGGTGCTCGCGGTAGTGGCGGGTGACGGTGCCGTGGGCGGCCTCGGACTCGAAGGTCTTTCCGTCGGGGGTGATCAGCACGGAGGTCATTAGGCCGAGAGAGCCGAAGCCCTGGGCCACGATGTCGGACTGCACATCTCCGTCGTAGTCTGGGGGAAATTTTAGTAAGTGGGCCCCTCTTTGTGCGCGGGGATGGGTGGGACAAACTCTTGAGGGCCATGATGTAGCCTCCGCTGGACTTCATCATCTGGGCGACCATGTCGTCGATGAGTCTGTGCTCGTACCAGATCTTCTTTGCCTCGAAGTCCTTGGCATAGGTGGACTCATAGATCTCCTGGAAGATGTCCTTGAATCTACCATCGTACTTCTTCAGGATGGTGTTCTTGGTGGACATGTACAGGGGAAGGCCCTTGGCGATGGCAAGCTTGAAGGAAGCGTGGGCAAAGCCGGCAATGGACTCGTCGGTGTTGTACTGGGTCTGGGCGACACCACCACCGTTGAAGTTGTAGACCTCGATCTCCTCTGGCTTTCCTCCCTCGGGAGTGAAGACCATGGTGAGCTTACCCTTGCCCTTGATCACGGTATCCTTAGCACGATATTGGTCACCGAACGCATGGCGGCCGATGATGATGGGCTTCTTCCATCCCGGTACTAAACGTGGGATTCTTGGGATGACGATGGGCTCACGGAAAACGGTTCCTCCAAGAGCGTTACGGATGGTGCCGTTGGGCGACAGCCACACTATGGTGAGTTAGTAAACTGCTTGTGTGATACGTAGAATTCGTGATGCCTACTGTGCTTGAGCTTGAACTCCTCCACACGAGCCTCATCTGGGGTGATGGTGGCGCACTTGACACCGACCGAGTACTTCTTGATAGCCTCGGCGGCATCGATAGTAACCTGGTCGTTGGTCTCGTCACGGTACTCGAGTCCCAGATCGTAGTACTTGAGGTCGATATCGAGGTATGGGTGGATGAACTTGTCCTTGATATCCTTCCAGATGATGCGGGTCATCTCATCACCATCCAACTCCACCACCGGGTTCTTGACCTTGATCTTCTGAAATCCCGTCATCGTCGAGTATTGTAGTTGGGTAAAGCGCGCGAATGCGGATTTCTTGTTGTATGCGAGGATAGACGCCCTGGAGGCCTGGGAAACGGGTCGAGGTGCGAGGGAGGAGACGGACCGCAGGAGAACTGTTCGTGAGGGGTTCATGATGGCGGTAGGAGAGGGGGAAGAATTTCCTGCGAGGTTACTGCAATGTTCGGAGTAACACTTACGCGCTGGGTCGGTGGTTGGCCGAGCGTAAAGTGGGATTGCCTCGGGAATTCGGGTTCGCGCTAGGTTACCCGCGGGGAAATGCGCGGTCGAGAGGGTAGAAAAGAGCTTAGGCACGTATGAAACCCAAGGAGGAAGGCGAAGGCGACAGCGAGGTTTTGGGCTGAAAGCGGAGTTAGTACTCCGTTGCGTGCTTGGTTGCTTAGGTTGCTTGGAGCTTCTGGGGTAGTTGACAGCGAAGACGATGCCGTGCGATGCTGAACGCCTTCCGGGGAAGTTTATCTTGTATGCGAGCTCTCAGCCTCTTTTTCGCTGTTTCTGTCGCCGATATCGTTAACTAATAGTGGGGTAAGGTAGTTGCGATGATGGAGGAGATGCTGTGGTGCCGTGGGAGTGGGGAACAAGTGGAGGTTTTGTAGTGTCGTCGTCAATCGGCTGAGACCCTGGGCTCCTTCCTTCGGTCCGTTTCAAGGGCGGATATGGGCGATTTGGAGGTTGCATCCCAGAACAGCGGCTTCTTCAGCCTGTTATGCCGTTCACCCGGGTGAGCGCCAAGCTGGATTCTATGACTTTTTGCTGTATAAGTTAATATGTCGGTGTATAAATCGATCCATTTATGCTACATAGGATCGATATCGGCGTGTCAAGCACGTGCCTATGGCTTCGGGCCGCATTTCGGACGGAAGAATTATGACCTAGTATAACAAGAGCCTTTAAGCTTGGCCGGTATAAACATCTTTATGCTCAAATTCAATGTTATTTGTGTACGGAGTATAAACATACTTGATGCTCAATATTCGATCTAGTTGATCTGGTATAATAAGATCTTACGAGCTTGGCTAGTATAAACATGCTGCTTGGTCTTATTACTCAATATTGGATATCATTTGTCCGAACTCTAGTACAACAAGATTTTACAAGCTTGGCTGGTATAAACATGCTTTATGCTCAATATTCGAAGTTATTTGTGTATAAACATACATGGTGCCCAATATTTAATATCATTTGTCTTAATTGACCCTATGGTCTGTTGTCACGGTTCTATAATATAATAATATGGCACATCTTGAACTCACTGAAGAAATCCAATATAAACATATTCAGTGCTCAATATTCGATATCTATCTCAACTAACCCCATGGTCCGCTGCCACGGCACCAAAAATAATATGGCACATCTCAAACTCCAAACTGAAGAAACCAGCCAAATCCCAGATCCCAAGCTATTAGACACACCCTTTCCCTTTCCCTCGCGACGCCATAACCCAAGTAGTATCAAATACACGGCATACCAGCCAGTCCCACCGCGACAGCGCTACTTCTCCACTGCCAAAACCTCATCCGCCATATCCACATCCTCATCCTTCTCAGTCTTCTCCCTCTCCTTCCTGCTCCCAGTGCTCGCCCTCCCCTCACCCCTTTTCTTCTTCGCCGCCCTCGTAGATCCACCCTTCGGCCTATACCCCCCATCGTCATCAGTCGCCCCGCGCTTCCTCTTCCCACCCGACCCCGTCTTGTCCTTCGCATACTGGTCGCTTATGCTCGCAAAATACTTCAGCCCATCCTCCTCCACAAACTCAACGACATCAGGCCTAGTCGGCGCCGCGATCGCCGCGCGCTTCCCGGCGCCCCTCAACGCACCAGGCCGCGAGACAGCCTTCTCAGCCAAGTCAGCGGGCTCGTCATCCTGTAGGAAGATCTTGGGCTCGTGCTCCCGCAGCCAATTGTACACCGACACCGGGTTCTTGAATTCCAAATCCTTGTCGCTTAGATGTAAGGGCGCTGGCACGAAATTTGGATTACTCGTGTACAGCGTCGGCTCAGAGGGTAGGTCTAGGTTCGCGTCAATGAGCGCGCAGTGCTCGTCGATGCGGTCGGCTGATAGGTATGCAACGGGCTCTGGCTTGTCGGGCCCGATTTCGAGGTCCTTGGCGATTTTGGGTAGGACACCGGGGACGTTGTAGACGGACGGCGGCACGGTAGTCACCTCGAAGGGGCGGTGGGGGACATTCGCCATTAACGAGGCGAGGGATTTTTGTGGTCGGGGGGCGGAAGACCGCTTGTCTGTCATGGAAGAATGCATGTACGCGTGGAGCTTGTTGTAGGATTCCTGGCCACGAGTCATGCCCTTTTGGTCGGGGGATGTAGCTGGAGTCGGCGGGAATAGTAATGGAAGTGGTGCCAGGGAGACGTTTGGAGCTGTTGCGCTCAAATCGATGCGTTGGCCGGAGGGGAGATTCGGGGAGTTGTTCATGTCGAGGAGGAGCTCAAGGAGGCCACTGGGTGGGGTCAGTATGATGCAGGTATATGGAATTGGGCGAGCATATAAGTTCGGACGTACTCATTTTCTAATGCCAGACGTCTTGACGTCTCGGCAGCTTCTTGCTCTTGCTTGTAGAGCGACCTGCTAAGGTTCATCTTCTGGTCGAACTGATAGCGCATCTTGCGGTACTTTTTCCTGTTGCCATTCGTCAGCCAACTATCCCAAACCGAATGCAATAACAGATATGATCATGCAGGCAGCATCCATATGGGTAATGAATCGCCCCGGGAACTGCTCCTGCCGTCGCGACATCGAAAAAGGTAGTGCGTACTTAAATGATTTGTAGGTCTCCTTTGACGCATCATGGTCGTTCGCATTGCTCTCATCCATCGCCTTAAGCGGTGGCAACTCGTTCTCCGCCATTTCTAATATACACTCTGAACCCAAAGGGTTCGATCCGCGTGTTGGAGGTGGTGAAGTTCGTCAGCTCGATCCGTTTGAGGAATCAAAGTTCGCGCGAGCTTGTCGCGCCTCAAGTCCTGACCACGCTTCCAAGCCGCATTTAGAATCCACGCCAAGGAGCCCGGCAAATAGTTGATGCGGATAAGGCTGACAGGGCGGGATTTCTGATTTTTGTTACGGCGGTCAGGACGGCGTTAGTATGCAAAACTGAATTTATTTTGTATTTTGAAAACCACCAATCTGCAACTAAGCATTTCTTGATTCACAAGACGTCAACCACAATGTCGTCTATTAAGGAAGTCAAGGTTAAGAAGGACAAGTCGGGCAAGAAGAGCAAGTCCGCAGACAAAATTGATGCTCCTGCCCCAGTCGAATCCAGCGAAGATGTTGTACTGGAAGATGCACCCGCAGAGGTGAAGCCCAAGAAGGATAAGAAGGAAAAGAAAGAAAAGAAAGAGAAATCCGAAAAGTCAAGCAAGAAGCGCAAGTCTACCGGCGAAGAGCCAATCGCAGACTCCACCCCCAAAAAGTCCAAACGAACCCGCTCAACTGAGGAGGATACTGCGACCAAGAGCGCAAGCCCGCAGCCCGAAGCAATGGAAGTCGACGCCGACGAAACCGCCGCCGACGAGCCCCCCTCTAAGAAGCGCAAATCCACCACCGTCGATGGCGAAGAGCTCGAAGTCGACGTCACCCTGCCCCAGCCCCCCTCCAAAAAGGACCTCCGTCGACTCAAGAAGGGCAAGTCCCTCTCAAAAGCCAAAACCGTCTCCGACGTCAAACCAGCCCCCAAGCCTAAAGCCGACGGCGAGGAAGGCGCTGATGGCTCCGGAGCCGAGGACGCCGCGGCGCCCCAGAAGCCTGAGCAGGAGAAGCGCTCAGAGCATGGTATCTGGGTGGGTAACCTGCCTTGGAGCGTGAGCAAGGAGGACCTCAAGTCGTTCTTGATCAACCAGGGACCTATGCCCGAGGAGGCCATTACGCGCATCCATATGCCGTCGCCAGACGACAAGAAGTCCGCCAACAAGGTCGAGAGCCGCTTCACGCGCACGCAGCACAACAAGGGATTCGCCTACGTGGACTTCTCGACGGCGGAGCACACGCTTGCTGCTGTGGCCCTTTCGGAAGAGCTGCTGGGGGGAAGGAGGGTGCTGATTAAGAATAACAAGTCCTTCGAGGGACGTCCGCTAGTTGTCAAAGACGCCGTAGCGAAGAAGGAGATGAAGGCGCCGAGTAAGCGGGTGTTCTTGGGCAACCTGCGCTTCGATACCACTGAGGAGAGCCTGAAGGAGCATTTCGAGCGCTGTGGACCCATCGAGACGTGCATGGTTGCCACGTTCGAGGATTCAGGGAAATGTAAGGGCTACGCCTGGATCACATTTGCGGATCTCGAGGCGTCGGCAAGGGCTGTCAGGGGGTTCGTGTTAGAGGAGGAGGAGAACTCGGATGTGGATACCGACGATGAGGAGGATAGTGAGGTGGATGAGGACCCAGAGGACTACGCCGAGGCGGCTACGAAGAAGAAGGAGAAGAAGAAGGTGCCCATGAAGCGCGTGTACGTCAACATGATACAGCGCCGCCCCGTGCGCATCGAGTTCGCAGAGGATGCGCAGGTGCGGTATAAGAAGCGGTACGGAGCCGGAGGAACGAAGAACCCGCTTAATGCGGATGGAGAGGTGGCAGAGAAGAAGGAGAAGGTTGTGAGTGGAGTTATTGTGCCAAGTAAGAAGGCGCAGAATATTGAGTACAGAACGGACTACGCGCCGAGGTTGACGGGAGGTATTGTGGAGAGTAAGGGAACGAAGGTTGCTTTTGACTAAGAGAGAGGGGTTTGAATTGATATGGATACCCGAGACTTACGATTTTTTTGTTCCTGTGAATATTGAATGCTATGTGAATTGTCTATAACATCCTTGTTTCTTCTACGAAGTAGGTGATCAGAGGTTAGGCCTAGACACGCGTGCATTTGAAAAGGCTACAGGAATCTTCACGAGGAGAGCTAGCTCTTGGTGTCATTTGCCTAAGACGTACGTCCTCGTCGTCGAAACCGGCTCTATTGTTTTAATGCGCTCTATGTCTTTGCAATCTGCTGTCACAGACACTGAGCAGCGAGAGGGGGGCATCTAGATCCTAGAAGTGTACCCTACTCTCTTTACAAAACAGAAACAGATCGCGCAAAAACCTCGCGAATGCCTTCGTGTTCCAGTCTTGTTGAAGGACTAGAAGGAGGGGCATGGGATATTTTTTAATAAGCCACTATCGCCTTCGCACATTTCCTATATAATAAAGCATCTACCTTCTCTGTCTACTTACCTCACAAGCCCACTAAAGGTCTCGTCGTCGCTAGCTAAGGTAATTATCACTATAGCTTTCTCGCTACAGTAGTAAATGTTATAACAACTTAGTCCTTCGAACCGTCTAAAATCTATCTCATCATTAATTGCAAGGTGACCATGAAAATATTTTTAGAATATAAAGCGACCTAAATGAAGCAGTGCACTCAGCATCCACAACCCATGCACATTCCTTCCCCAACGTTGAGCGAAGCGAATTGTTAGTTTCCAACGATTCCGCAATAAAAACCAATACCTCCCTCCATATATCTGCCTAGAGAAAAGCCAAATAACATATACCACAACTAACGGCGTCTACCAAAGACAAACATGGACGGATTCACCAAGCTAGGCCCCGCCATCTGGCTCCGCGAGCCATCCCCATCTCCACCACCATCAGCATCACCGGCCCCCTCCCTCATCATCCTCTGCACGTGGGTCGGCGCCCAACCCAGACACATCACCAAATACACCACCTCCTACCTCCACCGCTACCCCACCACCACCCTACTAGTCCTCGAGTCCGGCCTCGCTGACATGACCTACCGCACCGACACCACGCAACAAACCCGTCTCCTCCCGGCCCGCCACGTCCTCCAAGCCCACCTCCAACCCCCCCCCACCACTGGCGGGGGGATCGTCCTCCACGCCTTCTCCAACGGCGGCGCGCAAAGCGCAACCCAGCTCCTCGCCGCCACCCCTCCCCGCCTCCACGCCCTAATCCTAGACAGCACCCCCAGCTCAGTCCACTACACCCGCTCCCTCGCCGCCATCCTCGTGCCCCTCGCCAAATCGCCCCTGCTGAAGCTCCTCGCCCTCCCCTTCATCCATCTCCTCCTCTGCGTCATCTTCCTCTGCGACCGGGTCCTGGGGTTCGAGAACGTGGTGGCGCGCGCGAGGAGACGGCTGAATAGCAGTGCGTTTGTCGGGTTGGAGGTGCCGAGACTGTATCTCTACTCGGATGCGGATGAGATGGTGGGTGCGGAGGACGTTGAGACGCATGCGGAGGAGGCGAGGAGGGCGGGGTATGGGGGGGTGGAGATGTTGAGGTTTGAGGGGAGCGGGCACTGTGCTCATGCTTTGAGGTATGGGGAGCGGTATTGGGAAGGCGTCGCGGGGGTTTTGGAGAGGAGTAATGCCGTCGCGCGTGGGTAGCTGTGGGGTTTGACCTCCTCTAGCAGGCTGTTGACGGGGTTAAGTGCTTTTTGATATTGAGGCTCTTGAGAACGAGCGGTTTCATGATATATAGCGGGTGCCCTAGATATACCACTAGGTCCACAAGCACCTCCTTCCTATTCCCTCTCACCTGCCCATCTCAACTGCAGGCAATCACGTAGAACCCGGCCCGCCCCCTTTGGACACAAACGTAAATAAATAAACGTGATCTCTACGACGTCTTCCCGGGGGAGATCCGCAATATCTGGATTAACCGCAACTACGACGCATTGCTGGAGAAGGTGCATCGCCGCGAGGGCATTGTGGCTATGTTTGAAGCCGCTGAGACGTCCCTGATCCGCAAGTGTAATAAGGCGCAGCTGAAATTGGCCTAGAAGGAGGAGAAGGCTATGTAGCGCAAGATGGGACATCATGATACAAAAGAGGAGCGCGCAAGGCGTGTGAAGAACGCAGAAGAGACGGCGGCGCAGATTGCGAGGGAGAAGGTGTCACGTCGGGTGATATTGATAAGGTTGTGCATTCGGTTGAGGATGCGATCGAGAAAGGCAATCGCTGCAAGAGTCGCGGAGTGGAGAAGCAGACTGCAATGGGGGGTCTGGCGGCGATGGGAAAACAGTTAGCGCGTGGGATCGGCCTGGTAGGGAAGGCGGGCTAGACGATTGTAGAGAGCACGAAGAATCTGGGAGGGATAATTGTGGGGGGTGCGTCGAGGGATGAGCCCACAGACGCCTCCCAACCATGCATATCAACCTACAGCACCATCACTGTATTGCAAACAATGTCGTACTGGAATGAAACGCGAACAGCACTTCTAGGAACTCTGCGCGAGCGTTAGTTCTCTCCCCGGGCGGGAATGGGACAAATATCCTCGCTGGGGGCGATGTACTGGGCTTAGGTCCGTGGCTGCCTCAACCACCGAAGTCGAGTACATCGCCTTAGCGAATCTAGCAAGCAAGGGTAGTGGCTTTGGTGTATCTGGGGGGTCAGGTGAGACGAGCGCCTCTGGAGAGCGTGCCGTCCAGCTCCCCAGCGACGGCCAGGCCCGTGCTATTCTCGTGGAGATACTGATGGTGCACTGTCATACCAGGCACATTGACGTACTACTATATTCGGCACCAGGTTTTCTTCAATAAGGCAAGGGTTTCTTATGTCATGCCCAGATAGGGACGTACTCAAGAAGCTGATACCACTCTGGTATATTACCTATTGCGTCGTCGGTAGGAGGATGGGTATAAAATCTAGTCTATGGCCTCACATCTCGATTTTCCTTCAATAGCAACCCCCAAGAAAATCAGAGATGCGAATGGGGGTCGAAACAAAGAACTGCAACAATAGGAGCGTCAGGTGGCCCGGCGCTGACAGCTGTGAGAGAGGTGTATGACCGGTATCTGGACCCCGTAGCTGTGACAGGAAGTGCGGTGACAGCCGCCTGCCAACGGCAAAACCAGTTATCGGCGGCAACACCCCAGTGGTGACAGAAGTTGAACGACAACAACTGCGTTCGACAGCAGAGCGCTCGAAACAGCAAAGGCAACGTAGACGGAATCCTCCATCCTGTCCATTAAGGACAGGGACGGATGACCCCTTGGACACCCCAAGCTGGAAAAATAGTCTATCGTTTTGTATTAGTTTAATTATATATAATCGACAAGTATCGGGGATTGGGCGGCCATGTTAGGCGCGATGACGGGGCACGACCATACTAGAACTGTCCAAGGTGTAGGCCATTGGCAGGAAAATAGTAGAGTAAAAATAAACTTGAATCCATACAGAATGGAGACAGTAAGAGAACTTTTGAGGACGTGGAGGACTACAGACAGTGGATATGTCAAGAAAATAGCCAAGAGAAGTGAACGAAACCGTGTTGATGGAAAAGGAAGGAGAAAATGGCTGAAGCTTGCACTGCAAGGGATATATGTTATATATTAGCTTCTACGGACGTGATGCATTCATATGAAACCTTTCATGGATAACTCCGTATGTAGGTGTTCATAGACCGAAGAGCTTTCCCAAACTACGAGCTACATGACATATATAAGCCACTTGTCAAGTGATCTCATCCATCATTACTACAAGTTAAGCCTTGCTCCGAATCTAAAATCAGGTAGTTCTGCCAGTATATAAAGCCCCAGTGAGTCAACCTTGATGGCCCAGGAAAGACGTGGCGAGGTCGCATTCGTGAGACTCTTTGCTCTGTTTGGGAAATATAGAAACGGGGTCTGGGAGTTGAGTAGGGAGCGGGCTTACAAACCACAGACGTGCTCCGCACAGCAGCAGGATCCGTACATCTCCCCGTTGCCTCCAAGTTCTTCTCTGGGTTGTAAAGCGAGTAGTGGCCCATATCGGACAGTTCGTTCAGGCCAGCCTGGACGCGGGGAGCAAAGAGCTATGCGTGGGGCGGCTGGCGTCACATCGCGCCCTTGAATTTGTGGAGCTGAGCATGGGCAAATCTGACGTTGCTGTCATCTCGACACAGCCAGGGAGCGTTAGCTTCTGGGCTGGTTGGATCGTGGGTCTCCGGGTCAACCAGAGAAGAATTTATTCCTTGGCGCAGAGGCGGGGCCGGGCCGTAACGGTGGGGAGGCGGGGATATGAGGAGACGGAGGTGATGTAGTAAGTAGTATGATTGGTCGATATGATATCGGGAGTATAGTAGTGGCATGGGTGGATCTATGTATCTTTGTTAGCAACGGTCCATGGATTGTGCGGGGGTCGGGCATCTTCTCTATCTTCTCCTCCTGAACGCCTGTCCTCTGGCCCAAGCCGAAAAGATTGTTCTGTAGGTAGCTCATCGTGCCTTTTTCTATTGCAAGCAACAGCCAGCGACAGCCGATGTGGTGTCTACCAATGCGCAATTGGTAGAATACCGTTTCCTCGTCTCCTCAGCTTTCGGGCTGCTCGGTTTTTCTTGGTGGCGTCTGGTCGGGTCGGCGCGCTAATGATGCAGATGGCTAATCAGAACTATCGGTGGTATCGAACAAAACCTCCGGCGATTGGTATAACACCCCGAAGCTTCATTGGCACTGGCGATCCAAACAGCTCCTCCTCAACTGCAACCATTGCACGGTATGTTTTCTTGGCCTCCTTATTTTGGTTCTGTTTCTTTTGGTATTCCCCCGCGCCATCACGCGTTTAATCAGGCAGAACTGCGCCTGAGAATCTCAGAGCATTGCGATGATGTCAGGCTGAGATCATCGCAATGCTCCTATGCTTTCCAAGTATCGCGCGGAGTCTCATTTACCCCCGAGAAGTATACAACCCTTTTTACCAGATTTTTATGTCCTGACAAATTACCACTTCATACTGTCGGGTTCCCAGCTAACAGCTTCCACCCACAAAATAGATTCCGAACTGCCCATCGAATCCAAAATGTCGCAGGGGCTCACATTTCTGAGTTCGCTGCCTTTCTCCAATCTTCATCATCATCAATACTCTAAGTCCCGACGGTTCATTTCACAGTCTCACACAGAACAAAAGCACAGCTTATGCCCCTCATCATAGTTTGAAAATCTGGGCAGGCCTCCGCACTGCCGTCGGAATAGCTTCAGTCGAAAACAACATATATTATAGACTTATAATAAATTGCTGAGAGATACTGATATATGTAGGCCTCCTTTGGCGTGAGTATTGATCTTGCTATGATCACCGTTCCAGGTCGCGTGCTCAGTTCACCCGTCGTTAAATACCAAGGAACCTCTACAGAAACCCCCAGGAACGGGTCTTGGAACATGAGAGCAGTCAAGTTTACCTCTAGTGCGACTGTTCCCGCATGGACGTACCTGTGGGTTAAGAGAGCGGGCAAGCCTGGCCTGGTCGAGAAGAATAATCTAGTCAAGACGATTGTGACCGGCCTCAGAAATAAGATGAGGGATTGCGGTCTCAAAGTCCCAGAACCTATTGCACCAGGACCATTTATCGAACTAGATGCTGCAGGCTCGACAAAAACCAACGATCAGCTGATCGAGTCCATAATGCGGTCAATTGCAGCACACGAAGGTAAAGTTGGGATGGTTTTTGTCCTCTTGCCCGATATGGATACTGCGGTGTACAATAGAGTCAAACATGTGGGCGATATTCTACTTGGAATTCATACTGTCTGCTCTCTCGACGTCAAAGCCGCCAAGGAGGGAGGCAGAGATCAATATCTTGCCGACCGTGATGATCCATCCATATTACGGTCAGCAAGCAGGCAACACGCTGACCTCTGTTCGGGGTCGTCAGCGTTAAGACAGATCAGTTCAACCGCCAGGGAATATGAGCTGAAGTGGCCAAGTTCTTACTTCCGCATCAAGCTTCGTGGCCAGCTGCGTCAGCCAGTCAAAGTACAGCTATCAGTGAATGGCTTTAGATCCAGCAGCCACTCATCTTGTGCGGCGCCCACGCATTCTCCTCCCATCTCAAAACATTGAGGCCGTCTCCCATCCCCTCTCACGGATCGACGTTTTAGAGGTTGAAACGGCAGGTTAAAAGATTTCCCAGGACGCCGTATTCGATCTCAAAACACGCTCAATCCGAAGGAAAGACATGAACGTGCTAGAAGATGAGCTCTCTCGTTACTGTGTTGCACAGATACCCAACTTCATCCTTGCTCGTCACGAAACGGGTGTCTTTAATGATATTCAGGTACAGGACATCCGGGATGACGTAAAGGAATGGGAGCGGCAGAATCAATCGCATGCCGGGGCCCTGCGCTGGCTTTTAGGCAAGAAAATCACTACTGCCAAAGGAAGTGGGGATGGGAAGTTGCAGTAATTTTTCCCATCGTGACCTCCTGGATTGGTATTCTCGATGTGAGCTTGGCTCTTGTACCCCAATACGGAGTGCCACACGACTTACCTTTGGGTTGGATTTTACTATGGTGACTAGACCTTGCGTTATAGAAAGTTGCAGACCGTCTGAGAGCCTTCGGTAACCTTTGTTGATTTTCCGAAACCCTGAACCCTTTGTTGCTTCCTAACACACCTTGCTCCGTCGTGCTCTGTAAAATGACAAAATTTTGAGTAGTAACTAAAAGCAACAACGTGAAATAAACGAGGAACCAATCTTTTTCGCATATTTCGTCAACAGCTATGAACCAATCTCATCGAGGCTGCAAGAGTAATGTGATTCGGTCGGGACCAGGAAGCTAAGCCAAAACTGGGACTTCCACGAAACTGTTCAGAGATAGGCATAAATGCGGCATAGCGTCATCTCGGCAAGTGATCCAATCCACAACATTGCTGTCATGACGCCCTACGGCGGAAGGGAAGCTCGCTCTGGCAAGTCTCCATCTATCAAGAATATCTGTTCTAGTTGACAATGGCACATTATACGCTAACCGACTTTCATGAATTCTTAGGGCACCCTTTTAGTGATCTTTCGATGTTAGAGAAGGCGCTAACAGCTCCTGGTGCCGAAGGAGACAAAGAAGGCGACCCTGATGAACGGATAAAGTACGAGGGTAATCGGACCGTAGCTCAAATTGGAACTCCTCTTCATCAGCTTGCTGTCAAGAGCCTAGTGCTTCAAGGAGTCCCGCGAGGTATAAACCCACAACTTGTTACGCCAAATCGTCAATAACAGTGAAGTAGGGAGAGCGGATGATATTCTTAAATCTTCCTTTGCACAATTGGAGGAGAGAGCGAAATCAATCGGGTTCTTCTATATTATCAAACTTAATCCTCGCCAGAAGGGGGTTGTGAGTCCTCAAACGCTACGTTTGGTTTTTTCCGCCATTGTAGGCGCCGTGTATGAGAACTGTGGGAGAATTGAAAGCAAAACTACAGATGTTGTTAATCGTCTCTAGTAATATAATTACACTTCTAAAGGCCAATGAAAAAGTTTGCTGACGATCATATTATCCTAGCTTCAACCCGTTACCAGGTCTCAAGGGCTATCATACTACAAGCCTTCCCGAACTTGAGATAAGCCCGGTATCTGGTTCTTGGGACGATCTGATAGAAACTCCATCTAGTAGCCAGTCCCAGACTACTATCAACACTCCTACTTCAGAAAATGTGCACAATGGCTGGTCGTCAAAAGGTTCGTTCGTTCGTTCGTTCAAGTCTTGCAAGAGTTTCAGCTACTCGATATTAAACTCAAGCCAGGTGGTTGTTCTCCACAGGTGATACCTGAGACTACACGGGCCTGGAAAACTACAGAGTCTCTGATACAAGGGCAGCATGAATTCGCACTCGCTCCTTCGTCTCAACTAGATGTCCTTGAATCTGAGGTTGAAGCTGTTGAAGATACCTTTGAGCTCATGGACTATACACCGCAATCAATGGAGCTGGATGGTTATCCTTTTTTTCTAGATGACCAGATGCCGATCGCCGCTGGAGGAAATGAGGTACCAACACCAAACGAATCAGACGAAGACATGATCTCCGAGACAACAATAGCTTCAGCACCAGATCTAGCGCCAGCGCCACCAACGGATACTCGTCATCCTGAAAGCAAAGTGACAACTTGCGTACCACGCCCCGAGAAACAAATTGGTCCAGTTCCCTCTACAAGGCTAAGAAAGCGGAGCTCTCAGAAAAACAATTCTGAGCCGCTAGAAGAATATATTGTGCTGGAAAAGAAAAGATGCGTCGACACAGGATCAACTTTTCTCGAGGCTGACTTCATCTTGTCAATTTTAAAAGCTCATATATCGCTTCCCAAGATTGAGCCACATTCGTCAGCTCTCTCGATACTCTACTTTGGCATCAGCAGTCCCGAGACCCTGGCAACGCTGAAAGGACTTTTGAAAACACGGAGGGAACGATTGGTAGTCCAGCAATGCAGAGAAAAGTACGTACTTTCTCCAGCCGAGAGAGTCATTGCTATTGAGCGTACAGATGCGAAGGTGGCTTATTGTAGCCTTCGGAAGAGATGCCACGTTTATCAGCTCTATCTCGACTGTAGTTCTGAGCGTCTGAGGATATCTGACACTTTCGTCACAAATACCGTCCAAACCATGACCACGCGGCATAAACCACAAATTGGCAACCCGCAGAATCTCGAAATTTCGCGAGTTTCAAACAGGATGTTAACCCTGTCATATCCAAACCTAAATCCAGACGATCCTAATTATGGACAAAAGAAAAATTATGCTAATGGGCTGAGGAAGTTCGGGCAGCACCTACACCTTTTGGTCGAGAGATTTGGCTATGGTATACTAGGATTGATCCCCTTGCCGAGCAATGAGCCGACTTTAGTGCAAGGTCTCAATCTCACCAACGAGGCGTACGTAATAATTTGTCTGCGAGATGTCGTGTGAGACTAACCGAAATCAACTATAGCATTCTACGAATCCCCGACTACATATTCAAGCACTTTGTTGATTGTCTCGATGAGAGGCTCGGAACCGTTCTGCGCGAAACAAGCAAAGTCGTGAAGGATGTTGTAGATGCAATCTTTAACGAGGAGACAGACCCTGCAGATGGCTTTGCTATCGAGCGCTGTGAGCAGGCACAAATTATTCAATATCCAAGAGGCTCCCCTGAGCTTCTACAATTAATCTCTGAACAGTCTTACTGATATAGTCAGCATCTTTTAATACGCTGAATAAGCCTGATTTCTAATTGGACGGGGCTGGGTAGCAAGACTCTTATTAGAAGATAAATGTTACCTCCCATCGAATTCAAACAGTCATTTATCGTTGCTGGGTGTTCCGTCTGAATGTATTAAGTTTTCTATAATGACACTGAGTCAGCTGTCTAGGTAGCTTGACATGTGGATTGCTGCGTTTGACTACTCTGTACGGAATAATGGAAGGAATCACGATGTTGGCAATTTTTGACCCCATACAAAGCCATTTTGTCATAGCAGTTGACGAACCAGGCTATGCACTATAATAAATGCTTTCGTGGCCTTTGATTGTTGTAGCGTGTTGTGGAATCGTCTTGGCGACCACGGCACTATTTCATAGACTCCAACGCTAATCTCAAATTGCAGACGCAAGGGTATTTCGGAATAGCGATCTGATTCGACGCATTTAACGCTACAAACGCGACCTGCAGAAAGATGCTTTCCAAATGGTATATCATCAAACCTCAATAAGCAGCCTATTCCTCTCAGATTCGGTCTCGCAATTTTTATAACCGCAGACACAAGCACTGAACCCATAAGAACAGAATACGATGGCACAACAACCGTTCGACAATCTCTATCACGGAACAGCCTGTGACAATGTGATGTTTCAACCGCGGGCATACCAGCTGGAGATGCTCGAAGCAAGTCGGAAGGGGAACATCATAGTGGCGGTAACTCATGGACCAGTCTTTCAATCACTGCATTATATGCTAACGTCCTACTCCCAGATGGACACAGGAAGTGGCAAGACGCAGATGTGAGTGAGTCTGACGAAACAGAAGCAGCTCTTTTCCATGTATCCTTTCTCTTATCCTCCTTTGAGTGTTTTAGTACATCTAACAAGAAAAACCTGTAGAGCTTTGCTAAGAATTATGGAAGAAATCGAGAAGGGCCTCGAAAGAAAGGTAATTGTTTCCCTCTTGCCGAGCCCGGCTCTACTGTTTCAAAATCTGACGGCTCTCTCTAAGCGGATCTGGTTCTTGGCCCCAACCGTTGCCTTATGTACACAGCATTACGAGAACATGTATTTGCAGATGCCAGCAGTAAGCATCAGACTTCTACTCGGCTCAGACAACGTCGACCGTTGGAGCGACCAGCGTATCTGGGATGCAGCTCTTCTGGATATCAAGGTGGTCATTTCAACACACGCAGTCCTCGCCGACGCATTGACCCACAGCTTTTTTAAAATTGAGGAATTGAAGCTCATTATATACGATGAAGGTAAAGTTGTCGCTGCTCCACTGCATTACAACATTGCTCACGCAACAGCCCACTGGTGTACACGCAAGCATCCCGCAAATCAGATAATGCGAGATTTCTACCATCCTACGCTCAAATCAAAGGGTCTACAGGCAGTACCGAGTATATTGGGCTTGAGTGCTAGTCCATCAAAGCCAAACGGCTTGGAGTTAGTATAATCCCGTAATTATGTCTTTTCACGTTCTAAATTTCTGTCAGAATGATTGAAGCAAACCTCAATGCGTTTGTAAGAACGCCACGAGTAAATCGTCAAGAGATGCTAAGATACGTACACCGACCAAAACTTCATAAAATTGAGTTCTTGCCTATTTTTGCCTCAGACGGCTTTGTCAAGAGTCGTGCTTTGCAGATGTTATATCAGACATACCCTAGCATCTGCAGCTTGCCGAGCCCCGCCATAACCACGCTAGAAGGAGCTTTTTCAGATCTAAAGATCTCGAATCAGGTCCCATATAAGAGTGAATATATTCGAAAACTCTTCGCGAAAACATGTCATGTTTACGAAGAGCTTGGATCATGGGCTGCAGATTACTTCATACTGGAATCAATCAAGCGGCTTAAGACGAGCGCTCACGAGGAGGCGAGGATGAGAATGGGCCCAGCGGACCTTGAGAAAGGAAGCTTATTAAAGGACTTTGTCGGTATTCTGGAAGCTGAACCTCCTATCGATCTCACCATCTCAGCTGATTATCATAGTCGGTTCTCGCCCAAAGTGGAATGCTTAATCAAGTTTCTCGTCACAGAAGAAAAGCCAGGCTTCTCTGGTTTGATTTTCGTCCAACAGCGGGCAGTAGTGGGCGTACTGTCTCAAATCTTATCAGTCCATCCCGAGACGATGAATCGATTCAAATGTGCCAGCTTCGTGGGTTTGTCGAACAATGCCAATGGAAAGCTCGTTGTAGGTGATCTCACCGACACGGCGGCCCAGAGCCAAGCCCTGAACGAATTCCGACAAGGATGCAAAAATCTCATCGTAACTACTGACGCTTTGGAAGAAGGCATTGATATTCCCGCATGTCACTTCGTCGTGTCTTACAACAACCTGCCTACGTTGAAGTCTTTTGTGCAAAGGAGAGGACGGGCAAGGCAGCGAGAGTCACTTTTTGGGATAATGGTTCCACAAAACGACCAGGTAGCTTTTGATGTATGGCAGCACCTCGAGGAAGAAATGGTAGCAGCTTATCAAAGCGAGTTCAGGCCCTCACAAGTGACTCCTGATTTAAATTGTGCAGAGGGCGACCATAACGTCGATGATATACTTCGAGTACCATCAACCGAGTAAGATTCCACGCCCATGAAAAACTTTATATCAACTTACACTCATTTCCAGTGCATTCATGACGGCAGATTCAGCATTGGCGCATCTTTACCACTTCTGCGATAAACTCCCCCGACAGCCGTATGTCGATCTCCGACCCAAGTTTGTTTTTGAGGATCTCGATGGCTTGATCCGAGCTACCGTATATCTTCCCAACTGCCTCAATGCAACCGTGCGTGAGAAAACAGGGCTTAAGTTCTGGCAGAGTGAGCGGGCTGCTGCCAAAGATGCGGCTCTACAGGCGTACAAAATACTTTATAATACCGGTCTTGTCAATGACAATCTCCTTCCACTCTTCCACAACGAGGAGCTCGATGATGAGGCCACCGAGGACTTACCTTCCATTGCTTCCGTCTTAGCACAATGTAATCCATGGATTGGGCTTGCAAAGGCGTGGTCGTCACAAGACCTGTATGAAGTAAAGGTCTCGGCTAGAGCTCTCAATGATCCGATCAAGACTAACGTTTTGATGTCATTAATTTTGCCATCGGCGGTACCACACCTCCAACCATTTAATCTCTACCAGAACCGGAATTCCGGCTTCAGGATCAGCTTACAAGAAGCGAAGTCCATCTCTACCCTGCAAACCAACACCCTTCAACTTAGCAGAGCTGTAACAGAGCTCCTACTTTGCTCGACACACACGAACAACCAGCCTTCTAGCAAGACGGATTTCGTTGCTTTGTTGGTTCCAAACACCGACTCTAAGCAGCTTACTACCTGGCTAGACACTTACCGAGGGTCACAGTCTGCTGTAGAAGTATTGACGCCAGAACATGAAATGTCAAGTATTGGGCTCTTACGATCAGCCTTGCTTCAAAACGTTCCTCATGTGCTCCACCACTGCGACCCGGCTACGTCCGAGCACGCAGAGGAGCGAATGGTCATTTGCACCCCTTTACCAAAGAGACGAAACTTTCTGCACACACCAATGCCTAACGCACTACCCGGTAATCAAAAAGCTACAGAGGTCACTCCGCACTCATCAAGATTTGCTTCACTACCCATATCATCTTGTACATTCGATCGTCTCCCGGTAGATCTAGCGCTCTTCAGTCTCTTCATTCCCACCATATTGGCAAAACTGGAGGTTGTCCTCATCGCTACTCAGCTAAGCCAAACAATCATCAAAAACGTCAAATTAAAGGAACTCGACCACATAATCACAGCCATCAGCGCACCTTCAGCTCAGTGGACGAGTAACTATGAGCGCTACGAATTTCTTGGGGATAGCCTCTTGAAATTCGTCGTTTCTACTCAACTCTATGCGGACCACCCTAACTGGCACGAAGGTTACCTTTCCGTTCGCAGGAACGGCCTAGTATGCAACACCCGCCTGGCCAAAGCAGCCGTAGACACCGGACTGGATGCATATATTTTGACCACACCTCTCTTAACAAGGAAGTGGGTCGCACGTACAATTTCAGACATGCTGGTAGATTCAAGCGCGCCGCGAGAGTTGTCGCGAAAGATTCTTGCTGATGTTGTCGAGGCACTTATAGGAGCCGCTTTTCTTGACCACGGTCTTGCAGCGGCTCAGTCATGTATACACGTTTTTTTACCCGATGTATGTTCCAACCCTATTAACTTCCAATCTATTGCTCGCTATAAAGGCAAGACATGCTATGGCACCAAAAATCTGGGTGCTGCGGAAGAGCTCATCGGTCATAAATTCCGGGACAGATATATATTCTTGGAGGCTCTCACGCACCCATCTTGTCAAAGAGACGAGTTTACAGAATCATACCAGCGACTTGAATTCCTCGGAGACGCAGTTCTAGACATGATAGTTGCTTCTGCGCTGTTTGCCGACGATGCCAATCTTTCCCAAGGTAAAATGACCCAAATAAAAACCGCACTCGTCAATGCCCAATTCCTCGCATACCTTGCGATGCAACTCACTCTCACACAAGACACTGTCGACGTATACGAACCTGTTTTCGGTGTATTCCAGGAGAAACACGGAACAAAGAATCTCCATTTATGGCAATTAATGCGCCATGAGAGCCGTGAGGTCACAAAGGCACAACAGGAGTGTTTAGAGCGATACCATAGTCTTCGTGTAGACATTCATTTCTCCTTAAGTCAAGGGAAAGCATACCCATGGGTCTTGCTCACGCGGTTGAACGCAGACAAGTTCTTCTCCGATTTAATTGAGGCTGTGTTTGGAGCCATTTTTATCGACTCACAAGGGGACCTAGCTGAATGTATAAAATTTGCAAAGCGGCTAGGGCTGTTAGATTACCTGCGCCGAATCGCCCACAATAACGACGAAGTGGACGTCACACATCCAAAAAACGTTGTTGGACATCTCGCAAAATCCCAGAAAGTCAATTACGTTACAGGCTATCGAGATGGTGATGACGAGACGGGATTCTTTTGCAGAGTTAGTGTTGGTGATACTGTCATAGCCGCTGTTGGCGGATGCGCGACGAGAGATGAGGCTACTGTCACAGCTGCGGAAAAGGCTGCTGATGTTCTTAAGATGTAAATGCGCAAGCTATGCAAAAATTGATAGGCTATTTCTTGTATCAATGCATCTAGATGTCATTATATGTTTGAAGTTCAATATAACGTACTTTATATAATTTTTTTGGAAAAGCAGATTATTGGCTACTTGTTATGAGGTAA
The DNA here is from genome assembly GCA_001662575.1 of Pseudogymnoascus sp. 23342-1-I1. NCBI lineage: Eukaryota > Fungi > Ascomycota > Leotiomycetes > Thelebolales > Thelebolaceae > Pseudogymnoascus > Pseudogymnoascus sp. 23342-1-I1. The sequence goes on from KV455095.1 coordinate 38,741, forward strand.
AATAAGCCGAAGATGTCTCAGAATGACCTCCCTGCTTCTCTCTGATTCTTCGTGGGGATTATTTTGAAAAAAGTTGTAGCACATCTACTAAGCACCCCACAAGTCGAGTACAAACGATTACGCTAGGCATCAAGAACTGGAAATAAGCACCGCGTCCATTCACCGCAAGGCGCATGAGTGTTTCCTAATACTGGACGAACCCTTGGCAACACTCCTCAATTATAATGGATTGCGTCGACCAGGAATTTCCTCAAAGCGTCGATAAACAGACTACATATCTTACTATTCAGCTTCAGCTTCAAGATTTCGATTCCTATTCTTCTTCGTCAAAAAGGAAAGCCCGCGAGGATGAAACATCAGACGAATCAATTGCGTTCCAGTTGCAGAAGCAGGAACTGGAAAACTTGTCTATATTCCTCTCAGATAGGAGGATGACTCAAAGCATTGCAGATGCTGTGCAAACCGATGAGCCGCTTTTGGGGGAGACTCTATCACAAGAAGACATCGCTGTCAGAGATCGTGGTATGGCCCGCCGATTGACTAAAGGCGCAGAAACGTGGGACGTCGACTATCCGGATTCGCGCTCGAAGTCGCAACTATTAGACGATGAGCTCTTGGCGAAACTCCAGATATTGTATGTCTCTGGTTTTGAGGAAACACGAGAAGGTCTACTGCAAGAACATAACGAAGATGGGCAGGCAGAGTCGTCTACATGGGCGGCGAGCAGACCCAATCCATCCTTAATCACAGCTTATTGCAAAGCCTGCCGAGAAGAAAAGAAGTTTTTTGAGGTTGCTCGTGTTTCATGCCGTCACAAATATTGCCGGGCTTGCCTAGAAGACCTATTCAGAGCGGCGATGACAGACGAATCATATTTTCCTCCCCGCTGCTGTCACCAACAGATTCCGATAATAGCCGTTCGAATATTTCTAAGTTCCGAGCTAGTGCAAGCTTTTGAGAGGAAAAAAATCGAATTTGAAATTCCAAATAGGACCTATTGTTACTTACCGACATGTTTGGCATTCATTAATACTCAAGATGTCAACAGCGAGGGGGCTGCATGTCAATGAGTGCGGCTCAATGACTTGCACCACGTGCAAAGCGGCGGTGCACGCAGGAGATTGTCCAAACGATGCAGCCTTGCAACAAGTTCTGGACACAGCTCGAGAAAATGGGTGGCAGCAATGCTATTCTTGTTGGAGGCTTGTAGAGCTTGATCATGGCTGCAATCATATGACGTTGGTGCTCAATCCCACTTCATGTTCGACATATGCTAATACCATGGCAGTTGCCGTTGCGGCGCTCAGTTCTGTTACGTTTGCGGACAAGAATGGAAGAATTGCGGCTGTGAACAATGGGATGAACATCGTCTGCTTGTTCGTGCAAACCAAATCATAAATCGGGAACCCGAACCCTTGCCTCAACCGTTGGCAGATGCTCTTCGACAACTGCAACAAATCCAACTACCCGAGGACTCATCCAAGCCGTAAGAAACGCTCTGGTTGCACGAACTGTTCAAAATCTCCGAGACAATCATGAATGTGACCATAGAAAGTGGCGGTTTGTCCAAGGCCCTCATCAATGTGAGGAATGTTACGATTCCCTGAGGCAATTCATTTTCGAATGTCGCCAGTGTCATCTTCAAGCCTGCAGCCGATGTAAGAGGCATAGACTCCAAAGAAATGGGGCATTGCAGGCTAGACCTCTACGGTGCTGCGATTTAAAACTAATGATGTTTAATTGTGCGGCATGATCTTGAGGGAAACCACGCAGCTCATCCAATGCGGGCATGGTCAAGTTTATTTATATTGTCTGGAAGGCTTTCAAGTTTGCAATGGAGTTAATTATTGGCCTAAATTTAAAGTGCAATACTTTTGAATAATCAGTTTCTTTAGTCCTAGGTAAAAAGCTATGGGTTTCTTGCTCTGAAACATACATTTCCGACTTGCAACACTACTACGACGAACCAGACCTGGAGATTGTGGGTTATATCTCATATCCCTCCCAATGAGAAGTTTGAGAAATCGTCAACTAGTCCATCAATCCCGCGGCCCTCGCTGCAGTGTCCAGCCTTGCAACCTTCACAGAATTTCATCTCATGTGGACCCTTGCTTTGGCCCGAGAATGTTGGAGGTTCCAACTCAACTCCGCGCCACTTTTTAAGACGATACGCAACCCTCTCTGCGTACGAATCGTCTGGAATAGGCTTGCTTAGGAAGTTGCACGCCTTACAGCGTTGATGGTACACTCTTGCATTATATCGTTCGCCCCGGTACATGCGAATAGTGATAGCGGTTCGCATGCTTAGCCATCCATTCGACCGGCATTTTTGGTTGCGACAGCTAAACCGGGCCACGATACTGGTGTCGTAGGTTCGCGTGATATCAACATCATCGTCGAGATCATGAAAAGTGAAATTAAGGCCTTCGACTTCAAGCAAGGAGAACACATTATTGTGCATTAAGGGAAACATCGACCACGTTGGTTTCTGAGCTTTTCGTTGCGCTTTTCGTTGTGTCATGTCTGAGGTAGTAGCGATAGCAGAATTTGGGGTTTTCCGTAAGAAGAGGATTTGAAGCATTCAACAATGTATTATTTATAGTAGTCTACTATTTTTATTGCTGCAAGTCAAACCAGCCTTGATTTCGTCTCAGCCTATGAACATTTATTTCTAGAGAGCGTGGTAACACAAGGCTAGATATATGTTCCAGCCTAACCACGAGATATGCCCGCTCGTGAGCTGGCCGGCCTAACCACGAGCCTAACCACGAGCCTAACTACGAGCCCAACTACGAGCCTAACTACGAGCAGGGTAATAACGTAGGAAAACCTTTAAATCCTAACCTTATGTCTCTGCCGTTGGACGCCCAAAGGCATCCATTTTAGGTTAGATGTAGCTCGTGCACGTGTCTTGGCACTTGTTGCCAATGGGCACACAACGGCATTCTAAGGGTTACTGTCGCAATCGATTACTATAGCTATTACCATCAATTCCATCATGGCAGAACGTCAAAGCATTAATGATGTCTAAGTCCTAGCGACTTTGAGCCATTTGATCTAACTAAATGTAGAATATAAGGTGGTAGTCTATTTAAGTATACATTATAGCAAAGTAGTTAGCTATGTAGGACTAGCTAAGCATTTCTATAAAATCTATAAGGAGAAACTAGAAGTTTAAAAGTAGATATAGTACTATATCTAGAGGGTTCCATTTAATTATAATTACTTAACTATCTAATTACTAGTTAATGGACTAGTGTTATAGCTAGTTATTCTAATTGTTAATAGATTCTAATGTTAGCATTATAAGTATTATATAACTAATTAAAGAGTGATAAAGGATTATAGCTAAAATAAGCATTTAATGAAGTAAGTAAAAGATAATTAGTTATTTAAGGCTATGTAGTTATAAACATAGTTTTAAAATAAAAAGGAGTAGTATTAGGTAGTTAATAAGAGTAGACAGGCTTAAGAGGCTTAATAGGTTTACTAGATAAGTAAGTTACATTATAGTAATTATTATAGTAATCATTATAGTAACTATCTAATAGTATATAATGTTAAAGAGTAGTGTAGTAATAATATTAATAAAGAAGAGTAAGCTAGTAGCTAGGATAATAACGCTAATAACTAGATTATATATAATATTAAGTAATAAAAGGAGGTAGTATAAGAGTATAGGCTAATGCTACTAGCTAAGCCTACTACTAATAAGCTAGACTTATAGCTATAATACACTAGGTAAAACAAGGTTCTTTAAGAGTTATAAGTTAGTATTCTCTAGATATATAAATATACATATAAGCTAAACTAAGAAGAGACTAAATTATAACAACTTTTATATATATAGGATTATATTCTTAAACGCTATCTTAATATACTAGTAAATATAAACTATAAGGATATACTTAAGTAATAAGCATTACTTAAAAATAAGGTTACTAGCTAGCATTTGTTTAAGCTTTACTAAAGTGTTTAGTTAGTTTATAAGTATAGTATAGTATAATAAAGGTTTATCTATTATATAATAAGGATAGTAATAGTTAAATAAGAGGATAATATAAGTATATAAAGTAAGTTATTACTATAGAAGTCCTAGACTTGTTTATATAAAGCATATAGCTTTATAGTATATAAATGTTTATTATAATAGTTACTATAAACAACTTAAACCTATTTACATAAAGCACACTAGTGCTTTATAACGTGTATAAAGGGTTAAGTAATAAGATATATAAAACCTAAACCTATTTACATAGAGTGTATAGTGTTATATAATATATAAGTAGGTTACTATAGTAGTTACTATAAGGGTAGTTACTATAAAAGACCTAAACCTATCTATATAAAGCATATAGCATTATATAACATATATAAAGAGTTAAGGGTAAGATATATTAAACCTAAACCTATCTACTAAAGCGCACTAGTGTCTTATAACATATTTAGATAATTACTATAGTAGTTATTATAAAAGACCTAAACCTATTTATATAAAGTATATATAATATATATAGATATAATTACTATAATGATTACTATACTAACTTTATTAAAAACTAGTGTAGAATTTACCTAAGCTTAATAGTAGTTTATTTAATAGATCTATATACACTTATAAGCTAAACCTAATTATAAAAACAATTAGGATCTATTACTTATAGCTAAGTTAATATAATTATATATACTAGTTATAATATAAGACATTAGTAAGATTAGGTTATATAAGTTACTATTAATATACTACTTAGCTATCTATAACATTAATCTAATTACTAAATTACTATATCTACTACTTATATATACACTAATACTTAGATGTATGTTATAGATTATATAGCTACTTATGCTTAAGATTATAGTACTATTAAAGCTATAGCTAAAACTAAGACTCTAGAGTAAAGAAGATATTAACTTTATTTTAGAATAAATCTATAAGCTATAAAGGAAACATTTATATAAAGGCTTATTCTTACTAACATTAAGCATTTTAAGTTAATTAGCTATAAGGAAGAAATATAATTAAGTATATAAGTCACTAGCAAATATCTACTAGTTATGTAATAAATAAACAATTTATTATCTTAGAATAAGAGTTAAGTTAGAAAAGGTTAAAGAAATGTACTAAGACTTAATAAGATTATTATAAAGATTACTATATAATCTAACATTTAATTTTAAGCTACTTATAGTAGATTTAAGTAAGATAGTTAATAGTATAACTTAGAACTTAGAGTTTTAATAGTCTAATTATAACTTTATTAACTATGCTAAGAATTAAGAGCATATAGATGTTAGATATTAGTATCTACTTAAATGTATAAGGAAAGGAAGTAAGGAGTAGTAACTACTCTAAAGAGTAGCTAATAGATTATATAAATAGAATAAGTTATAAGAGTAAGTATACTTAAACTAAGAGTATAGCTTCTTATAAAAGCTTATAATTATATTATATATTATAAGTAAGTAGCTAGCTTAAAGACTAGAGATTAAATTAATTAAAGTTAGTAATAACATGTATTTAACCTAGAATATATATATAATTAATAAGTAGATATACTTCTTAATTATATATAATAAAGTAAGAAAGAGGAGAGGAAATATAAATTATATTATTTAGTTCTTACTTAAGAAGGTTAGTTAGATACTAGTATAGTATATAGTATATATTTAACTATTTACTAAGGCATTAGACTAATAAGAGTCTAAGTACTTATTTAGTAATAGTTAAAGGCTATAAGTTAAAGAAGAGCTTATATAAGCTTTAAGTAAGGTAATAAGTAAAAGGCTAGGTATATAGTTAATAATGTAAAGCTAGTAACATATAGCTATTATAATTATAATATAACATTTATTATAAGTAAGTAAGATATAAGAGAAGGATAATAAAGAAGGTAAAGGAGAGTTTATAAAGGGTAATAATAAAGAAGAGTTAGAGTAAAACATGTTCTAATATATTATAGTTAAGTAAGTTTATAGTAATTATTATAGTAATTATTATAAACTATAAGACTATAAGTATAATATTATAGATTATAGTAATTATTATAATAATCATTATAGTAAACAACTAATATTAAATAAATAATTAAGGTATAAGTAAAGAGTTATCTAAGCTTATTATATAATTAATAAGGCATTTTTATACCATTTAAAGCTAGAGCTAGTTATAGTATTTAAGTAAGTATTATTAGTATAATATAAGTTATTAAGCTTAAGTATAAAGAAGGGAAAGTATAAGTAATAAGCTAGCTAGTAATTAACACTAGTTAGTATTAAATAAGAGTAAAGAGAGAGTAAATATAAAGTAAAGGCTATATAAGTAAAAGTATTAGATAAGTTATAATAAATCTATAGCTTATAAGTATAACTATAATTAAAAGAATAAGTTATAGTATTATAACTTATTTATTAGCTACTAGCTATATTAATTATTATATTACTAATAAGTAATAGTAAGTTAATGTTATTCTTCTTAGTAATAGCTATAGTTATAAACTAAATAGTAATTATAGTTTAAGCATAAAAAGGTAATAGGTTAAGTAAGAACACACTAGTAATAATAATAATAATAAGCGCTCCTTATACTATATAATAAGTAGCAAAGGGCTAATTTAAGGCTAAATAAGCATTATATAAGTTACATATAAGTATAAAAGATAGTCTAAGAGGTTATAAGGCACTAAGAGGTTTAAGATAATAATGTTAAGGTTATGATTATAATTATATCTTAAAGTAGTAATTAACCTTACTATATGACTAAGTAGCTAGGCTAAGAGAGGTAAATAACCTTACTATATAAGTATATTATAACTCCTTATATATAACCCTTTATATATAAGATATAAGAGGATAATAGCTTAAGCTATATTACATTTACTTATTTATAGTACTTGTTATTATTACTATTTATAATTACCTCTTATTTACCTCTTATTTACCTTCTTACTACTAGTAACTACTAGTAACCTATGCCTTACTTTAATGCCTTATTATGCTTTAGCTAAGGCTTTTAATAATAAAGAAAAGGCACTAAAAGGCTAAGCACCTAGTATAATAATAAAGGTAAGTTTAAGAACATATAGCTATAAACGACCCCTTTATATACATAAGACTAAGGCTAGCTTATAAGCTAAGTAAAGGTAAAGAAAATGTTAATAATAAGCTAATTAAGGATAAAGAGTAAGTAAGCATAAGGCTAAATAATAACAAAGAGCAAGTGGTATATAAAGGGCTAATTAAGGATAATAAGGAATAGATAGACATATAGCTAATTAATAACAAAGAGTAAGTAAACATAAAGCTAAGTAATAATAAAGAGTAAGCTAACTTTATATTAAAGGGTAGTAAAGATAAGTTTATAACAAGTTATAATAAGGGGTTAAATAATAGTAGTATAGCCTTTATTTACCCTTAAAATAATAGTAATAGAAGTAATATAATGATTATAAACATAGATAAAGCTAATGATTAAGATAGTAGTTAAGTGCTTAGCCCCCCTTAAGCTAGCTTATTATAAAAGAAAAGGTAAAAGGGAAGCTAGGATAATACTAGTATTAACTTTATAATAAAGCTTAGCTAGTACTTACTATAGTTCTAAGGGTATAGCTAAGAGAAGTACTTAAAGGCTTATACTTATTATAACTATATTACTAAAGCTACTAGCCTTTACTTATTACTTAATAGTTATTTAAGGTAGATAAAGGCTATTAGAATACCTTATGTTATTATATAAGATAAGTTTCTTAGTATAGGTAAGTATAAGGCTTATTTATTACTAAACTAGCCCTTAGTGTTTAAAGGAAGGGCTGCCTTAAATAATATAAGTAACATAATAAAGGAAGTAAGTAATCCTTAAGATAAGAGTAATAAAGAAGTAAAATAACCTTAAGATAAGAGTAAAGAGGAAGCTAAGCATAGCTAAGAAAGAGCCTAAATCTACCTTTAATACTTATAAGTTAATAATAAGACACTAGCTAAAATTAACTTTAACATTAATAGCTTCCTTAAATATACTAGCAGCCTTACCTTTATATGTTAAGGAGTTATAATTAACCTATTCCCTTACTTTTACTCTAACCTTTAAATAAACCTTTACCTTTATATTATTATATATTATAACACTAGGTAAGGGGAGTAGCTTATAAAGGTACTACTATACTAAGTTACTTATTATTACCTTAAGTATATACTTAGTTATAAGAATATATTAATATATATATTCTTCTTATATATGTTTATTACTAAAAGGGTAATGAACTTTCTTAAGAAAGGTAGTAATAACAAGCATTATCTCCTTTATACTTAGATTAATTAGATATTACTCCTTATTATATTTTACTATATATTAGTAATAAATTACTAACACCTCCCTTTATTATAAGAGTAAGCCTAGTGTAAGGTAAAAGCTTATTATACTAAGTGTTAAAGGTAGGTAAAGGATAAGAATATAAGTAATACTTAAAGTTTCTCCCTTTATTATAACCTTTACTTATAAAGGCTAGTAGCTATTTAAGAAGATGTTAAGTAATAACTAGCTAGTAATAAAAACTACATTTACTAAAGTATATAACTTTTCTTCTTTAATAAGAACACTAAGCTTAAGTTTTCTTATAATACTTTAAGTAGTACTTAAGATACCTTTAATAATACATTATTAGATATACTTAACTTTACTTACCTTAATTAAGCCTAGGTCTAGATTAACTTAAGTAAAGAGGTTATTAGTTATAAGTATATACTTCTTAGTAAGTAAGTTAATACTAGCTTAACTCTAACAACTTACCTTACTTAAACTTATTACTAAAAGGCCTTTGTTTAATAAGTTATATAAAGGGAGAAGGTATAGTAAGTTAAGTTAACTATATACCTAGTAGTTATACTTTAAGATACCTTTAATTTAATAGTTAAGATGTTATAATCCTTTATATAATAAGAGTAAGGCTAGGTATTCTCTTAGGTTTATAATAGCTATAAGGAGTTATATAATACTATTAAAACAAAGCCCTTTAGTAGTCCTTTCTTAAGCTAGCTAGCATAAGACCTAGTTATAAATAAGATATTATAGTAGTAAAGGAAAGGTATACTTACCCTTATATTATATATTAAGTAAAGCTACTTTAATAGTAAATCATAGTTATAAGGTATTATAAACTATAAGTTCTAGCTCTTATATAACATTTAAAAGGAGTATTATATATTACTTACCTTCTTTAACTAAGTATAAGAAGTACTTTAAGTAATAAGTAACTAGGATATAGTATAAGGCTTAACTAACGCTAACTATAAGTATATATAAAAGCTATCTATAGCTAATTACTTTATATATATAGCCTTAAATGTAAATAAGTATATAGTTATACTTAAGTAAATCCTTAGCCTAAATCTAGTTAAATAAGTAGGTTATAAGTATTATAAGCTAGCTTTTATACTCTTATAAGCCTTGTTATTTACCTTTAATACTAGGCTTATTACTAATAAAGCTAAGATATAATAAAAGTAACTTTAATAATAATAGTAAAGTTTAATTATACTAGGTATAAAGCTATTATAAATAGCTATAACTACTAGGTATAAATGGCTTCTTCTTTAAATTAACTAAGAATAGCTTATATTCTAGTAGTAAATTACTATTAAGGTAGCCTTTATTAATAATATACTTTAAGACTTATACTAAAAGAACTAAAGGAAAGTAAAGGGTATTAAGGGTAACTTTAACTAGATTAAGGTAGCTAGATAATAGCTAGAGCTATACTAGGCTAACTTATTATATTTATAATATACTATTAAGTTTATACTTATACTACTTATATAGTTATATTATAAAGAGGTCTTTTACCTTATTAAGGGTATAATACTACTATATATATATAAAGTAATAGTAAAAGGTAAGATAATGCTTTATTTATAAGATATTAATATATACCTTAACCTTAAGTTAATAATAAACTTATATATAATATAACTTAAACTTTTAAGGATTAAAACCTTAAAGGGCTTTATCTTATTACTATAAGGCTTTAAGGATAAGTAGTATTATAGCTAGTAAGAATTTACCTCCTTTTATATAATTTATTAATAAGTACTTAAGCTTATAAAGTCTTACTATAAGTAAGTATATAAGGTTTACTTTTATAACTAAGTATAGTACTACTTTATTATAACTTAAGGTCATGAGTAGTAGTAAGGTTTAAGTAGTAAAAGTAACATCTTATTACTTAACTAGGAAGGTGGTGGTAGTAATAGTAGCTTATGTATAATAACTAAACTTAATTAGGATTGTTTCTAGACTTAAGCAAGGCGTGATACCTAATAAGGATTATTTCTTAAAGTACATTCTGTTTATTCCTAATTAGGATTATTTCCTTACATCCTCCTACTAGCGCTAGCGCTAGCGCTAGCGTAAATGCTATAACCTATCCTTCTTCTTCTTACTATAGTTGTTTATATATATAAAAGCTAGCTAGCAAAAATGGCTAGCTAACTAAGGAAATACCTAAACGCTTAGTATGTAGTAGTAGCTAAACTAGCTAGCAATCGCATAACCTACTAGTGGTAGTAGGACTAATCCTCTTCCTAGAACCTTTAATTCATCTACTATAAGCTAACCTAGTAGGATGCACCCCCTTTTATAAGCTTAGCTATAGCTATACGTAGCGACCTTAACCTACCTATAATAGAAGATGTATAGCTAATAGTTAAGCAAGGCATTATAGTGTCTTAAGGGTGCCTTAAGTAAGTATAGCTAGTGTTAGCGCCACTACCCTTACTATAAATAGAGGAGAGAGAGGTTAAGGAGGTAGTAGGTAGCTTAAACTAACATAATAAGATTAATAAAGAGCATAAGGTAGTAATTATACTATAAACGCTATAGTAAGAAGGTAAGGATATAGTAAAGGAGTAGCCTATAGTTAGGTAAGAGGATAAAGCTGTTATTATTTAAAGTTAGACTACTAATGTTGCTATTAGTTCTATTATAAAAGCCACTACTACTACTAAAGCCACTATTACTACTAAAGCCACTATTACTACTAAAGCCACTATTACTACTAAAGCTATTACTACTATTAAAGCTATTACTAAAGCTATTACTAAAACTATAATAGCTAAGGATACTATAAGATAAGTAAGCATATAACATAAGGAGGAGGTAGTATAAGATGTAAGAGGTAATAAGGAGTCTAAAGTCTAAAGTTAGATACTAAGTAAGATGTCTTAACGTTTATAGATAGATACTATAAAACCTATTATCTATATATAGTTAATTGTTAGTTTATAAGGGAGTAGTAATAAGAGGAAGTAACAGTCTCTACTACTTATCCTAAAGTAGGCTATAATTACTAATTAGCTATAGGAGATGTGAAATACACCACCTTAAGCTATTATACTTATTAATTCCTCTCTTATCATTAGTAGTAACACTAGTAGTAACGCTAGTAATAGTAGTACCTAGAGCCACGTTAGGCTTATAAAGCTTACTACTATACTCTAGTAAGGTCCTTAAGCATAAGATAGCAAGATGCCCTTACTAACTATAGTCTAGGTTATATAGTAGCTATAGTAGTTCTATAAGTGTACGTAAGAGTAGTACTAAGTATAAAAGGAAGAGTATACATAGGCTTATAGACAAGCTAGCTCCTTATAGCACTCTTACTACTTACTATTATAGATTACTACCTTATTAATAAGTGCTAATACTTATAGGAGCCCCTTTACTATTATGCTAGATGTGTTAAGCTAGTATAAACTTATAAAGTGTAAAGAGTATAAGACAAGGAGCCTTAATTAGTAAGTAATGTTTAAGGGGGACCTATGTGCTACTACTAGCACTACTACTAATACTACTACTAGCACTACTACTACTACTACTACTACTCCCCTTTTTACCTAAACCTTATAAGGTCTTTACCTAGACATACACTATAGCTATAGCTAATATAAGGTAGTACTAGAGACTAGCTTTAACGTTAATAACTTATACGTATTTCTAACTAGCCTAGTAGTAGCATGCTAGGGTCTAAACTAGTTCTTGTAATAGTACTAGCTACTTAACCTTAATAATAGCATCTACCTTAGCCTCTAAGTGCTAAGCCTTAACTAGAGGGGCTAGTAGGTATAGGTATAGTAACTACTTTACTAAATCTAGCACTTCTACCTTAAGGAGGTTATTAAGATGTCTAGCTTACTCTTATATATTATGTTCTTATAATATAACTTTATCTATAATCTTAATAGAAGTAGTAGTAGTAGTAGTAGTAGTAGTAGTAGTAGTAGTATTAAGGATAAAGTAATAACCTTAATTAGGCAAAAGGATAAGGTAATGCTTATAGACAAGATCATCCTACTATCTATTTATAAGGTAGTATAGTTAGCAAACATCCTATAGCACTACCTTACGTCTATAGCCTTAATTAAGGCTAACGCCCTTATAAGTAGCAAGGAGTAGTATGTAAAGGTTCTAGTCTTATAAGAGTAATTCCTCTTATATGTTATCTAGCCTAAGCACCTTAGCGCTATATAGTAAGGGGTGTAGTAGCATGTTAATAACATGTTATAGTTTACTTACTTTAGCTAGCTTACCCTCTTCTTAAACTAGAAGAATAACAAGGTAAACTACATAAGCCTAACCCTCTAAAGGGCCTTAAGGGGGTAGTAGTTACACTAGGCTACTACTACTAATGCTAAATTCCTTAATAAGGAGTAGGTTTACGTTAACATTAGCAAGTAGGTCACATTACCCTCTACTAAGCTCTTAACATAATATAAGGTAGGGGAGGCTAGTGTTACTAAGACCTATCTCTACTACTAGTGCTATCTTAAATCCTTCTTTAAGTACTAGAAGACTATGGCTAGCAATAGCGCTAGCGCTAGTGCTACTACTAGTACTAGCGCTACTACTAGTACTAGCGCTACTACTAGCCTTATGTTTACTTATATATTATATATATAGGCTACTCTCTAAGACGCTAGCAGCTAGATAGTAGTAGCTACCTTATTAAGCTAGGCATTCTAAGATAAGTATATATATAAGTAGTTTTATAATATAGCTAAGTTGCCCTTTAACGTTACTAAGGTTTATATCTTTAATAACAATAGCCTTAAGAACATTACCCTTAACTTAGCTTACATCTAGAGCCTTTATAAGGCTAATAAGGCTATAGCCTTCTCCTAAAAGGCTAGCTTTACAAGCTACCTTTATAGTAAGAGGCATGTGTACGTTAACCTTATTAACTATAAGTCTAAGTTATATAAGACGTAAGAGGAGCACTAGATCTTACTTTATATAATAAAAGAGATTTTAAGGTTATAGTAGTTCTAGGAGAGCATGCTAGCGCTAGTGCTAGTGTTACTACTAGTGCTATACTACGTTATCCTTATAATAGATGTGTTTAAGTTTCTATAAGCCTAGCTTAACAAGTACTACCTCTTATTTAAGTAGGTCCTAGCTTAGATAAACAAGACGTACTCCTTACTAGAGTTTATTATAATAGTAGTAGCGCTCTAGGCGCTCTAGTTTAGCTATAGTAACGCGTAGCTCTTATAAGAGCTCCTCTTGTTTAAGGACTAATAATAGTAAGTAAGGGATAAAAAGCTAGCTATTATTAAAGGCATAAGAATGATAACAACTATAATAGTATATAGGATTAGCTAGTTCCTACCTAAGATTAACTAGTAGACATTATAAGTAGTACCTTTATATAAGGACTAGCTCTTAGCTAGTAACCTACTTATTTACATATAGTACTAGTAGTAGTAGTAGGTAGTATAAGACCTTAAAGATATATATATCTAGCTTAAATAGGCTAATAAGTGGTTTATATAATATAATATTAAGGGTAGCACTAGTAGTAACGCTAAGGCTAAGGGAGATATAGACTTTTAAAGGGTAAAGGTATAACTTAACTTCCTTTATAACCTAAACCTTAACTAGTTTAACTATAACGTTACTATTATAATAGTAAAGAGCCACTAGGCCTATCCTAAGCTAGTAAGGGACTATAGCGTAACGTAACTAGCCTAGTTAAGCTTTTACTATAAGGGGATACATAGTATGTTCTTTATAAATAGTAGGTAGTAGCTATTATATAACATTATAAGGAACAAGGTATAGTTTACTACTACTAGCACCTTTGTTAACTTCCTCTTTAACTTTAAGGATAGTAAGGTTTATAAAAGCTAGGAGAGGATAACATACTAGATGATATATAAAAGGACATATAAGATAGTAAAGTAGCGCTTAAGGTAGTAGTAGCGCTAGCGCTAGTAGTCTAACTATAAGCTCCTACTATAGCTTATACACTAGGTCCTATTATATATAAATAACACAACCTTCCTTAACCTTATTAAAACTAACTAAAGCAAGGGCCTAGCTAGCTAGACGTCCTAGTTCTTAACTATATATTAGGAGCTAGCATACTATACTATAAAGTATATAGTAGGATGGCCTTAAGGCAAGCTATAGCACCTAAGGGTTATTGTTAAGTAAGCTTAGAGATCTATTACATAAGTATAGCTAGTAGTAGTAGTAGTAGTAGTAATAGTAGTACTAGCGCCCTAGCTATATTAATAAGAGATTCTAAAGCTATAGAGGGTATTAAAGAGGTAGTGCTTATATTTATAAGTCTTAACGTAGCACTTTATGCTTAGGAAGGTTTAGGATAAGATAACGATTTATATAAAGTAAGAGTATAAGAGGCTACCTTAGCTAATAGTTTATAATTAAATCTAGGGATAAACGCTTAACAAGCTTAAGGAGATCTTTATAAAGATAGTTAAAGTAATATAAGAGTGCTAGTACTAGTACTACTACTACTACTACTACTACTACTACTACTACTACTATTACTACTAACTTTAAAAATACTCTCTTACGTTACTTACTATTACTAGCTCCTACCCTTGCTCTTACTCTTACTCTTGCCTTTACTTTTACTTCTTCTTCCCCTCTTCCTTTCTTCCTCTCCTTATTCCTTAAACTAGGTAGAGAAGCTAATAGGCTTAGCTATAAAGGTAGCTTTAGCTTAAGCTATAGTATAAGTTAAGGTAGTAAGAGGTAGTAGTAAGAGTAGTAAGAGTAGTAAGAGTAGTAAGAGTAGTAAGAGGTAGTAGTAAGAGGTAGTAGTAAGAGGTAGTAAGAGGTAGTAGTAAGAGGTAGTAGTAAGAGTAATAAGAGGTAGTAGTAAGAGGTAGTAGGTAGTAAGAGGTAGTAGGTAATAAGAGGTAGTAGTAAGAGGTAGTAGGTAGTAAGAGGTAGTAAGTAGTAAGAGGTAGTAAGTAGTAAGAGGTAGTAAGTAGTAAGAGGTAGTAAGTAGTAAGAGGTAGTAGTAAGTAGTAAGTAAGAGGAGAAAGAGGAGGAGTAATAGCATAAGCTCTAGCTATAGGCCTTAAGCCTAGCTCTAACTACTCTAATTTTTATATTAGCTTCTCTTTATAATTTATGTTAAAAGGAAGGAAGAAAGAGAGAGGAAGGAGGTAGAAGTAAAAAAGAAAGAAAGAGGTTAAAAGAGAGAGTAATAGTAGTAGTAATAGTAGATAGCAAGGGGGTAATAAAGTATAAGGGTTTAAGGTTAAGGTATACTATCTACTTACTACTACTAGCCCCCTCTTACTTAAGCTCCTACTTAGTCTCTTACTTAGTCTCTTACTTAAGCTCTTACTTAGGCTCCTACTTAGGCTCTTACTTAGTCTCTTACTTAGTCTCTTACTTAGGCTCTTACTTAGTCTCTTACTTAGGCTCTTACTTAGTCTCTTACTTAGTCTCTTACTTAGTCTCTTACTTAAGCTTTTACTTAAGCTCTTACTCTAGCTCTTACTTAGTTCTAACTACTACTAGGCTTATAAGTTAAGACTTTTAACGTTTTATAATAATAGTAAGGAAGGAAGAAAGAAAAAAGAAAAGAATAAAATAGAAGTAAGGCTTATATAATAAGGGTTAGGGTAGAAGTAAGGGATAGGGCTAAAGCTAGTATAAGAAGGACTATGTCTAAATCCTTAGAGTTATTAGAGGAGAGGATTATATAAGGGCTCTAAGGGCTACTACTAAATGGTAAAGTTCTCTTATAATAAGTATATCTTAAAAAGTCCCTAGTTCTATTAGCACTAGTAGCACTAGCGCTAGCGCTAGCACTCTTATTAAGAGTGTTACTAAATCTAATAAGAGGGGTTTACTAATAGTATATATATGCTAAAAAGTCCTTAGTTCTATTAGATCTAGGGGTGGCGTTAGGGTAGTACTAGTAGTAGTGTTATCATTTCTTATAAGGAATTAATTAAGTATAATGTAGTTATAAATTAAGGTTTAGTAATAAGAGTAGTAGTAAGGGTAGTAGTAAGGGTAGTAGTAAGAGCTAAAAGGGGGGGTAAGTTAGGGTAGGTCCCTTTCTTATTATTATGTAAGTCTTTAGGCTTGTCCCTTATTATTATATAAGTCTAAATAAGAGTTTACTCTTATTTACTCTTATTAAAAAGGGCTAGTAGTAAGGCTAGTAGTAGGGCTAGTAGTAAGGCTAGTTATTGTTTTATAAGTCTTAATAAGAATTTACTCTTATTTACTCTTATTAACAAGGGGCTAGTAGTAAGGCTAGTAGTAAGGCTAGCTATTATCTTATAAGTCTTAATAAGAATTTACTTCTATTTACTCTTATTAACAAAGGGCTAGTAGTAGGGCTAGCTCTTATTATTATATAGCTTAATAAGGCCCTATGTGCTTAATCTAGTAAAATCTAGCTATTAAGCTTAAAATTAACTATATTAAACAAGCTAGCTCCTTAAGCTAGAGGTCTATATAAGGAGCTCTCTAGCTACTTTAGCTATAGCTTCTCCTCTCTTCCTTTATGCTCTTCTTTAATTTTAAGCTACCCTTAGTACTACTACTATTACTAAGCTAGGCTACTCTTGCTCTTACTCTTACTCTTACTCTTACTTTTACTTTTACTCTTATATATATACTCTCTCTCTCTTTTACTCTCTCTCTCTCTCTCTCTCTCTTTTAGCTTTAAGCTACTACTACTACTACTACTATTACTAACTATATGCTCTTAATAGTATAAGCCTATCTCCCCCCTCCCCCCCCTCTTAACTCTAACTTATATTACTTAGACTACTATTAGTGCTAGTACTAGCGCTACTAGTAATATGTCTAAAAATGCTTTAAGAATTAAGATTACTAATCCTTATAAGTTTACTTATTATATTACTACTACTACCCTTAACTTTAACCCTTATAACGCTCTTAGTATACCTATAACCTCTTATATTATTACTAAGATTAACTAGTACTTCTACTAAGTGTAGTGCTATCTCTACTACCTCTACTATACTACTACTAGCGCTAGCGCTAGCGCCTTCCCTAG